>VXAD01009653.1:38449-165655 GCA_013399195.1 Dicrurus megarhynchus
TTTTTTTTTTTTTTTTTTTGGTGGCCTGAGCACCACATCAAACAGCAAAGGGAGGAAACCTCAGCACAGCCACATTCCCACATGAGCCTGCAGCTCACTACACATCCCAGGGCTTAGCAGGGCACTATCCTTCGGATACTGGATCTCAGGTTTCCTGTAGCCCCAGTGCTACTCCCTACAGCTGTGACAGAGGGAAGGGTTGTGTCAGTGTGAGAACCCTGGAGATGTGTTTGCTCCTGGAAAGCCCTGGACACAGGATAAGGACTCGGCAACACCGAGGTTTTCAGTAAGTTCATGTGGAGCTGGGCAAAGTCTCCGTTTTTGAGAACTCCAAAAACTGGCTGCTGCAGAGCAAGCAAGGGGAAGCCGTGGAGCCAGGGATCTCAGGTTTGCTGTCCTGAGCAAGTTGCTAAGCACAGGAATCTCACCCTGTCTACCTGAGGGCAAACCCACCAACTGTGGCCACAAGTGTGGGTTCCCAACCTCCCACCCCACTCCAGCACCATTTGGGCACAGGTCAGATGGGGCTCGGACCTGCCCTTGTTGTGCAGTCAGCACTGGCCCAGTGAAGATATTTCACAGCTGCAGACATCCACCCTGCAGAAAACACTGTGATAACATCCAAAGAACTTTATTTTTTTTAAGTGGAAAATGCTGTGGGGGTTGGATCAAATTATTTTTTCCATTGCTTTTTCCTGCTTTCAGCAGGGAATTTCAGCTAACCATCCAAATAATAAAAAACAGAGCACATGCAAAACAGAGCATCTCCTCTGTTTCAAGAAAGCAAAAACTATAAAATGGCTTTTTAAAGCTATGAAACAAAGGCCAGCAAAGCTCACCTCCGAAAGCGTTGTCCATGGGAGGTGATGCTGTCAGCAAAGGGCTGGTGGAGTTCCCCGTGACACCCCTGGGGTGTAGCATGATGTGCTCTGCACCAGTCTGGGTACTTGAAGCTTGGGAGGAGGCCTGGGGCTGTCCCAGGGAGCCAGGGAGGGCAGTGCTGGGGCTGCTCCCCAAGGGGCTGGGTGAAGCGGCTGCAGTGCCCATGGCGGGGCTGCTGCCCAGCTCTGTGCCCCCCCAGCTGCTCACTGGTTGAGAGAGGCTGTCAGTGCCTGCAAGGCAATGGGGGAAAGCAGATGAGAACCCAGAGATGGGCTTAGCTGCCCGTACACCATCCCCCACTGTCACCCTGTCCCCTGTCTGCACTATACCTACAGCAACTTTGTGTTTGGAAGCTGCACCAAGTAATTCATAATTTTGAATACCAGGAGAAGCCACATGGATTCTTCTCTCCATCCTTGTGCATAAAGCAAGCCAGAAAACTGCCCTGAGTGCACAGTGAGGATGGAGAGCTGGATTCACAGAGCTCTGCAATGCAGGAGAACCAGGCTTAACCAATGCTGATTGCTCTGGGGAGCAGCATTCACCTTGTTCCCAGGTGTTGGAACACTTTCCCAGTGTTCCTAGGCTGAACTGGGATGGCTCACCTGGGTGATGAGATTCTGAAGATGAAGGTAGCAGCACTGTCCTCGTGGTGTTGTTAAACCCTGACACCTCCCAGACCCTGCCCTGCATCCCCTCCGCCGAATCGGTGCTGACGGCTTCCGAGCCTGGCGGTGTCCCTCCGGCAGCTCCAGGGGTGCTGGGAGAAGCCAGAGCCCTCTTGCCTCTCCCCTGCCTGCCTGCAGCATGGTGATGGCTTCCAGGGTCTGAAAAGCAACAGGGAGAGGGTCATGTTCCCCTGGAAAAGTTCCTTTGTCTCAGCTGGGTGGCAGCAGCATCACCTGCAGTGGTACCCAGCCCTACCACATGCACTAGGAAGGGTCACAGCTGCATCCCTCATGCTTCCTCTGTTTAACAGAGCACAGTTTCACTGCAGGAGGGATTGATGGGAACAGAGGGTTTCTGTCGCCAAAAAATAATGGCATTTTAAGCATTGTCTTCATTTGTTCATGGCAAAAGAAACAGATTTTTTTTTTTTTTTTTTAGAGGCATTAAAAATGCAGAAAGCAGCAAGGAGCCGGTGCCAGAACAGCCCACAGCTGGCAGCCTGGGCATGCCAGCTCCACATTCTAGTCCCCAAGCAGAAAAAACCCCAAGAAATTAAGAAGTTAAATAAAACCTCTTTGCTTATATCTTATTTCAGCTGGGGATATTAAGGAAAAAACTGATGTGGGGACAGGGCAATCGGCACAGCTTTGTCCTGCTGCTGTGAGAAACAGGCCTTGATTTAAGCTCACGCTTAAAAGAGTACACTGGTTTACTTATGACTGAATTTTATGGACAAGCCCAAAGGTAAGTGCTCACTTGCAGGATTGCCATGTGAGGACCTCAGCTACAAATCATCAACACAGCTGGTCAGGTATCCTTAAGCTGAGCTCTTTTCACCTAGGCTGGGCTTGAGATGGGGTTCAGCTCCTGCTGGGGGGAGGTGTGGGGATGCCCAGGGGTCTCCAATCATTGCACAGCCCCTGAGCTCAGTGGATGGGCAGGACTCTCTGGGTACTCTTGGGTGGGTGGTGAAAAACAGTGGCAGCTCCTGAGAATCATCTTCGTTGCAATGTTAGGAAAACCAAACCCAGCTTTCCTGAGATCGGATTTCCCTCAAAAATCCACATTTCTAGCTGTGGGGCAGGAATTATTCCTAACCCACTGGCTAGGATCAGTCCAGGGGCTGGGAACAGAACGGGGACTCTCACATGCATTAAACTCACCGGGAGGATGGCTGTGGGTGAGCAGGTGGGTCACTGTCCCAGCAGATGGGTTCTCCGGGGATCCTGCTCCTGGAGGGACATCCCCATTGCTGGCAGGGGGGCCAGTGTGCCCAGTGGACCTGCTTGCTGCTGGCACCACCCCGTGCCTGGCAGGCAGCCATGCCCACTCCCTGCTCCCAGCCAGCATTGTCACCAGCTCCACGCTGTCCAGGGGAGCACCAGGAGTCCTTATCTCTGTGCGTGAACTTCTCTCCTGATGGCTGCTTTCAATGACTAAAAGGAAAAAGAAGACTTAGATCCCATCAGCACTGATGTGCAGGCTCAGCTCACTGCAGTAACACCAAGGCCAAGCTCTGAGCTCATTTACTTACACTAGAGAAAAATTTTGCATAATCAAAACAGAAATGTGAAATTTCTTTTTTGATTTGCACCAGTGGAAATTAGATTGGTCTGTGGGACCAAATACCAAAACCCACCTCTGTGCACAAAGTTAATTCAATTCAGCACCCTCAGGATTTTTTTATGTTAGGAGAAATAAATCTTGAAAGGAGAAAAAAGAAAGTCTTAAATAACTGATGGAAATACTCGCAGTGTAGAGTCCATGGGAGGAGTGTGAAGGTCTCCAGAGCTGACAGCCCAGCACAGCCCGTGTGCCCCATCCTGAATGTAAGATCAAGGGGAGAGGGCCCCACTGCTCCTCCCCTCTCTCCACTTGGCCAGTGCTTGCTGGACACCTGACCTCGAATCCCATCACCTCCAGAGAGCTGGCACAAAGCTGGCTGAGAATTTCAGGGCAATCAGGAGGATCAGCATAACCCATCCAGACACCATGAGGCACCAGGGACAGAAGAGATCAGTGTATGGTGTGGATTATACAGCCCACCCCAGTGCCAAAGCACCCCAAGATGGTGAAATATTTTGGCATTTCTAACATTAATGTCTACCAGAATATGAGAAACAAGATGGAGAAGAAGATTGTGCATGAGTGGTGGTCTGGGCAATCAGGGTTTTCAGCCTTTGGTACCACCCAGGGCTGTGAGGATTTCCCTGCGTATCAGTTCACACAAAAACCAGCAGCCACCATCTATGTTACAGTCCCAAGGCTTGGCTGGCACCGCAGCCTCAGATGACATTCAAAGCCCACAACAAGTCAAAGCAAGTCCAAATCTGAAACGGCAAGGTCCCAGTTTTGTCCATCTTCCTTATAACCAAAATGCAGTCTCTGTCATGAGCATGGCATCCACAGGTAGCAGCTAAAGGCAGTCAGTCTCTGCCCAAAAGCTCTTATGTCAAAGGTTAAACCTGTTCTGGGCCTCCAAACATTTTCTGTAAGAAAACTGTGTGTTCAAGAGAAACACCTGTGGGACACCTCCTCCTTGTCTTGTACATCTTCTTTAGAGTTGCTGCACCTGCCACAACAGAAGTGGCGATTTCAGAAATGGTGTCCTCTATCCATCTGCAGTAGCTTCAGTGGGAACTCACCAAAAAATAGAGGGGTAGGTAGGACAGTCTGTATTTCATTCTGGCAGCTTGAGCCCTATGTGGGCCAAGGAGACAAGAGCTGTAGTGGAGCAGAGCCCGCGGGGTACCTTTCCTGGCAGCCCTCGCAGTGGCTGCGATGCCGAGCACACTGAGCAGCCACTGCCACCCAGAGCCTGCTGTGAGCCACCTCCTGTCTCATGGGACAAGCTTCTGGTCCTCACCAGTTGGACAAGGGGATGGGAAGTGGCAGGGGACGCTTGCTATGATCATTTGCAAGCCAATACCCAGCCTGTAATTGTAGCCTGCAAGTCCATTTATAGCAGCCCCGAAAAATGTGGCTGTGCTGGAGGGCAGCGCTCTGAATTTCTCTTCATCCCTCTCTCACTAAAAGCTTTCAGCTGTGCAGCCCGTGCTGCCTGCAAAGCCTGTGGCCAGCTTTGCTGCACGGAGAGAAGGCAAAGCAGCAGATGTTTAAAGAAACCCTTAGGGGCTGAGGATAGACAGAGGGAAAACTGCTTTTTCAGGTTGCCAACTCATTTGTCAACAAGGGCTCCAGACAGGCAGACTAAAATATACAGCATGACACTGCAGCAGGCATTTCATTGCCACTTCTTAAAAAGTAATCCTGGAAATGCCAGCAAGCAGGGCCTTCAGCTATGTTCCTTGATTGAATGAGACCAGTTCAAAAGTAAAACACTGCTGTTTGCTTATCTGGTGGTGGCTTGCCCTGCAAATCCACCTCGGAGTTTTCTCTATCCTCTTTTGGCTCTGCAGAGCTGCTGGGAATAAACCTAAGCAAAACCCTTCCCCTTACTGTGGGCGCCAGCAAACCTGGCTTTGAGTGCAGCCAGGGAGTGGAGGGGCTGAATAAGAAGGTATTATTTACACAGGCTTTTTAGAGTCATCTGGCATTTTTAACTCTGCCCTGCAAGGTATGCCAGGTCCTGGTGCAGGGAGGAAAACCTCATGCCAGCATGGGCTCAGCTTCCCAGTTTGGTGGGTGCAGAGCACGAGCCACGTAGGAAAATCCAACCCACAGCACGTAGTAAGGAAACCCCAAAAAATCGTGTTGTTCAACAAAATAGATGTGAAATCT
The DNA here is from genome assembly GCA_013399195.1 of Dicrurus megarhynchus. Classification (NCBI taxonomy): domain Eukaryota; kingdom Metazoa; phylum Chordata; class Aves; order Passeriformes; family Dicruridae; genus Dicrurus; species Dicrurus megarhynchus. The sequence goes on from VXAD01009653.1 coordinate 43,742, forward strand.
CACATCCACCAAGCCTGCCAGAAGTGCCAAGATAACCACAACATCCTCTTTGAATTGTCTGCAGAAATTAAGACTTCAAAGACAACCCTCCTCTGTATCAGATGGACCAGATCAAACTTCTTCCAAAAAAGTCCCCCATGGGACCATCTGGCCTCCCCTGATGCATTAAAGGCTTAAAGCAGAGCGGCCCTTTAGCTGAGGTACCGATCTGTCACTAACAATTTTGTCACATCCTAAGCTGCCAACAGCTTTCCATGGTTTAACTCCACGTTAACTACAGACATTGAGAAATATTTGACTTCCAGCACAAAACCCTGCCACCCACTGGATCGGTGTTTTCCTTCCCAGTTAAAACTAGCAGTGATGCTCACCAGACAGGTCGAGGCTCGGAGTTACTTTTTCTTTGCAAGCATAACAAGTCCGTGGCTTGCTGTGAGCTGAGTTATACAGCTCAGCCAGGACAAACAGATCAAGTTCCAGCTGATTTCTCAAGGTTTTGGGCTTGCCCCTGGCAGCCCAGCTGGATATCTACCTTGTGAGACTCCTGAAAAATCCCTTTTGGGCCAACAATTTTCTCTCTCCATCCCTGACACAGCACAGGCATTGCCCTGTTTCAGAGATGGCTGCTACCAAGGCAGCACTGTGGTGACACTCACAACCCAACTATGGGTCAGCATTACACCAAAAAGCACAATAATGCAAGTTTTCTGCAGTGACTGTGATGGCACACAGACATCTCAGGGCAGGGAGGGAGGAGGGATGTATCCTGCTAATGCCAGGAGGGCAGCATCCCCACAGGCAGCATTTGTCAGGAGCATTGCAGCCAGCCAAGGCACACCACAAGCTATCCCAGCCCCACTGCTTCCCTGCAGATGGGATATTTTTTTCCCCTCGAAGTGCACAAAAATACTTCCTCGACTGGGGAACGCCAATTTAATCTGACTTCACACAGAAGGAAAGCCAGGAGCAGTGGATTGGCTGTCCGGAGCGGCCCTTCACCCGGAGCACTCCCTCCTCGGGAGGGTGGCGATTCCCGGGGGACCATTCCCGGTAGGGCCGCCCATGCAGCGGTTGTTGTGCCAGGCCACCCGGGAGCATCCCATGGCGAGCGGAGCGCCCGTGGAGCGACAGCAGGCTCCTCCCGAGCACAGGCAGCTACCATTATAAACCCCACATCTGCTAACGTTGCATAATCTTTAACATCATCCGAGGCTCGCGGAGGGGAGAAAAAAACTCATCTCGACTTAGAAAACTCCTTGCTGGCTGTAGGAAAAGGTTCGGGAGCAAGGCAGGCTGCACGGGAGAAGAAGCGGGGAGCAGAGCCGGGGCAGCGGTGGCTGGGGGCGGCTGCCGGTCCCTGCCGGGGCCGGGCTCTGCGCTCTGTTTTGAACGGCTGCTGCGGATGTCGGGATCATGGGTGGAGGCCGGTTGGGAGCCAAGTGAGTTTGTGCGAACAAAAGCTAAAGCCCTAAATCTGGACCGTCCAGGGCTCTCCGGGATTTTCAATTTCCTTCCTTGTTCTTGCTCTGAAAGAAGCAGTTCAAGGCAGGGGGGTGAGCAGGGGGGGGCTAAAATGGAGCTTAAAAAAATTTCATACTTGAGATGGGTCAGTTGAGTGTAAACACGCTGATAATACTGCTTGGGGAAGGTCCCTCGTGTGCTCTAAGTGCGGGAAAAATGCAAGAGGTTTTTAACCACACACGGTCAACCCTGTTCTGCTTGTTTTTTATATCAATACAAGGAATTATTCTGTCTGGATTAAGAAAGATGGCAAGAGAGGGTGTATGGGGAAGAGAAGAGGTGCAGAAGCCTTGCCAGAGCCTCTCACCCTTCTGTGGGGGTTGGTTTGGATGCAGTACCCTATAGACACATTCCATGGCAGTGCCTTGCCCTGGTCCTTCTGCTCCTCATCCTCTCCCTCTGGCCCCCAGGCAGAGCAGGACAAGAATTCACAGGACCTTCAGTCACTTTAACCACAATAGGAAGGATTTATGCAGGCAACAAAGGTGACTGGAGCTTTAATATGTCAGCTCAAGACAAGTGATGGGGGTTTAATGCCAGCAGCAGCCCCTGCAAGCTCTGAGTGCCAAGGTCCACATGGTTAATGCCCACCTGGCCACTTCCAGCGATGGGTGCCCACGGGGCTGGGGACATCAGCATCATCCTCAGTCACTCCAGTGCCAGGCCACAGCACCTTGCTTGCAGTTCTGCTTTATGACACAAAAACACTCTGCACTTCCACACCACCTCGCCTCCAGGACTTGTAAAACGTCGGAGGATGCTAAAGGCCATTTTTGCTTCCTACACTTTCTTTCATTATCCCAGAGCCTGATGCTCGGAGATGCCATAAGAAAAAAAAAAAAGGATCCAATCACTGCTCTTAAAAGCAGTACCCTAAATCAGGGAAACGGGTTCTCCAAAATGGAGAGTACACATAAATCTGTGATCCTTTCCAAAAGCATGGGATATATGCATATGGAGTGCCACAACTGGGGATAAAACCTGCACAGTGCAGGGACAGGATATTGTTCTGCTTATCAAGCGGTTTATAGCTTCTTAGTTTTGGTGTCCTAAACATTTCCCTGGCGAGGTGCAGGCTCCCAGAACACCAGCTCAAGCCCAGGAAATCCTAAGCTTCTGACTCATCTTTCTTGGGCAGTTTGGTTCAATCCACAGATCCCTGAGACCACATGGATCCATGGGACCACCTGTGCTGCCTGAAAACCACCAGCCAGGGCTCAGGGCAGCTCCTTGAACCTCTTTTCATGAACTTTTGTTTTTAAACAGCTTTCAGCAACTGAATTAAAAAAAAAAAAAGGCCTGGTTTATCATCAAGTCTTCAAAAAACACATTTATATAAAATTCCACTTCCAACAGGGATAAGCCATGACTTACCATACTGCTAAAAAACCCATAACCATGCTGAGGCTCCAGTAAAATCTCAATCCATCTCTCCATCCATCCAGTGGAGTTTGAACTTCCAGCACCCCAGGCCTCGTGTCCTGACTGCCTTTCTTCAGCAGAAAGGCAAACTCAGCCATATTTTCTTGCTTGACAGCTCATTTATATTCTGCCCTAGAAGTGTCCCTCCAGCATTCATGTGGGAAAAGCCCCCACAGCCCCAGGACAGGATGAAGGCAGCACCAGCTGACAGGTCCCAGGAGCACTTGCCAAAGGGATTTCTTTCCTACTGTTTTTAGTAAACATCAATAAAACCAAGCCGAAATAAATCTCCTGAACTGCACAGCTCTTTCAGCACTCACACCTCCTCTCCATCCCCTCTCCCACAACCCTGCAATGCTGAAATGTCCCCAACTACCCTGCCTGCACCATAGATCCCAAATGCTAAATCCCAGCATCAGCAAATTCACATGTAAAACCCTCCAGGCTTTTCTGCAATGTCCTGCAGAAATATTACAGAAAATATCACCCACGGATCAGTTCTCTTTCCTTTTTCTGGGGTTTTTTTAAGTCCCCTGGAAGATTTTCTAGTCGAGAAGGCAACATTGCCCTCACCAGCACTCATGAGGCCAGAGCAAAAGCCACACAGGGACCCAGCCTGGTGTCATTTTAACTTCTGCTCCCATCCGAGGGCAGTGCTGCTGGAGACTATCAGACGGCTTGGGGAGGAAGTCTCCTGGCAGGACTCCACCAAAGTAGAGTTGCTAGGTCACTGGAACAATAAAAAGGCAAGAAAAAACATCCTGGCTGCAAAAAAGTTGGGGGAAAAAAAATAAAAAGAAAATCCATGGCGGTATGTACAGTGCTGGTGAAGTGAAAAGAACAGGCTGGAGAGGCTGGAGGGAGCAGGACCATGCTGCTGTCAGCTTCTGCAAGCACACGACTTCATTTCTGACACGGCTCTTTCTCCACACCTCTCACACTAATAGTTCTAGCAACCTGGAATTTGTCTGCAAGGTTTGCAGCTGTGAAAATCTCACAGGGGACAGTATTTCCAGGGGCTCTGGAGAGATTCATTGCCCTTTGCATGCCAGCCAAGCATCGCAATCCATTGGATGATTTTCACCCCCCAGCAGCTGCCCACGTTCACATAAACTGGCAATAGAACCTGTCCCCAAGCAGGGCTTTGTTTTGGTGATAAGGGGTGAGCATCTCTACGAGGGGCTGAGCACTGCGCAGACCTGGGGCTCGGGCTCCCCTGTAAGGGAAGGTGCTAGAGGCTTAGAACCTGCAGGATGAAATTTTGCTGTCTGAGAAGTCTAATCTCCAGGCCAGAAGGGAGCATTAGCTCATTCTGTGTGACCTCACGATAACCAAAGTCATTCCATGGAGCTTATTTACTCCCAATATAAGTTCAGTAACTTGCATTTGACCTAAACAGATCTTGCAGGGGAAAAAACCCCATACTATTGGTATTTGTGATTATCTGGGATTTTACTCAAAACCACAAGAACTATGGGCTGAAGCACAGATTTGTCTGCAGGAAACCTCAATGCCCATCAAAAAGTGATGCCAGGCAGTGTGAAGCAGATGACGTCTGCCACAGGGGCTGAGGACTCAGCCCTTTGCAGACCCAGGTGAAAACAAGATTGTATTTTCACATCCCACTCTGGAAACAAAACCACAGGTCCCTGCTGCAAAGTGGTCTGAGCCCAGGAGCTGCTTCCCACACCCAGGAGGGGACAATAAATACTGGGAAAAGGGAGGAAGGAGTAGGAAAAGGGTGCTGCAATGCTGAGAGATGATGCTGGGAGCAGCCAGGGGCTGCCACAGGTCCCTGGGGGCCCAGCTGTGGTGCTCACTGATACAGGTGGGCTTTGGTCCAGGTGTCTTGACCAGATCCTCACTCCAGCAATGTACTTAAGAAGAGCTCCCCAGGGAACTATTCCCCATGCTTAACATTAAGCACATGCCAAAGGGCTTTGCTGGCTGGCAGTCACACCAGGGATGATGACCTGGTCAGTTGCTCAGTCTGGGAACTGAGCAACTCCTCAAGGACATGGTGGGGATGAGAAGGATGAAGAGCCCTCTTGGATGCAGGAGAATCATCAGACTGCCGAGTGGTAGATGCCATCTGGTGACATGCAGATGCAAGGTTCACTGGATCCTTCCCTCCATGCAGACCAGCAAAATGCAACTCCATCCCAGGGAAAAACTGAAGGTAGCCCAAGCCTGACACCCAGCTGAAGGTAGGATGCAGGGCACGATGTCATGGCAGCAGGAACCATGGATGCTCTCATGGCTCCTACCCTTCAGCAAGGGCTTGTGAAGGGACGGAGAAAAAAAGCAAACAGGCAAAAAAAATAAAGCTGCTTAAAGAGAAATGAATCCCCAGAAGAGATAAGGGGCCCCACGTCCCTTCCCCCATCTGCTGCGAAAGGATGATGATCTAAATCGCATTTCCTAGATGACACCGCGCCGATCTGCCGCCGGAAGCGGCGGTGGCAGCGCTCAGGATGGCGCCGCACCTCCTTCTTCCAGGGGATGAGCTAGGTCCTTCCCCGCTGGCACTGCCGGGCCGGTCCCCACCGACGAGCGGAGGAGCAGCACTGCCCGGGGCAGCTGGAACAGAGCTCCCGCCCGACACCCTGCACGCCCTGCCACTGCCTCTGCAGGCACGCGTTTCCTTTCTGGGAAGCGATTTACCACTTCCAGTGCCTTTCTGCACAGTTTGGGGAGGCTGAAAAATAGACACCTTCTTTCAGATGTGGCCGGCAGTTCGAATGGGGGCTGGAGAAGGGCAAGACTGGGCTGTCACCCTCCGAGCTGTCACCCTTTGAGCTGTCACTGAGGGCTCACAGGGAGTCAGGGTCAGATCACATCCTCCTCATTGCCTACGGGCATGGTGTGCTGAGCCAGGCAGCGCAGAGGACCCAGAGGACAGAAATCTGTGCCCAAAACCCATCTGCCCACACACAGACCCAAGATTACCCAGCACAGAGCCACCTCACAGCAACTGCCTTGGCACATCCATGTCATCAAGCGACCGTCAACTTCAGTCTCAACCCAGCGTGACACAGTTTATCCAGCACCATACGACCTCCAGGTGTACCAGCACTTTGCAGGATTATGAGGATCTCTGTCTGCATGCTGAGGACTGTCCTCAGAGGCTACAAAATTGCTGTTACTCCCATTCCCCAGTTTAAAAGCCTCCTGGTTCGTTTAGCTTTCTTCATGCATCAGATTTGCTACCTGTTCCTAAGAAGAGACCATCTTCACAATTTTCTGCATTCTCTGATCATGTTTCCCTCCTAAGAAACATCCTTTCAAAGGGCCTTTATCTGCAGGGGTGGCTGCCAGTCTAATACTGCATCCCCATTCTGCATTTGCTGAAAGAGCTGATAATGTCCTAAAAAGAATTAACATTTGGAAGTTAGTCCTGTAACCAAATCCGAATCAAACAATGATGACTATTCAAATATCTAAAGCTACTCAGGAGTATTTTCATTTAAGCCCTACCAAGCTTGTACCAGGGGTGAGGAGGTTTCTAAAGATGCCTTTGTGAGCACCAGCCACTGAAACCCTTCTCCTTGTCCCTCCAGACACAGATACAATTATACCCAGCTCCAGCACAAAGATAAAGGCTGAATTACAAGAGCAGCATTATGCTCCACAATCGGGGTCCTTGATTCCAATTGACAAGGGAAGCAAATCATGCGCAGTTGGTCTGCGGATGCTTCCACTCCTGGCAATCATTCCCATCACAGGACAGAAACGAGTTCAATAGACAGGGTTACCTTTTGCATTTCCTCCCCAAATTGCTAAATTACCTTGTCAGTTTGTGAGATCGTACAAGTAATGCAGGGTCAAACCTGGCCAACACTTGTCTGGGGTATTTCTTTGCAGAAGGTTTAGCTACCAGCTACTACAGTTTCCCTGATAAGAAAGTGTTTTCTTACCTATAGTGGCATGGATATAGCAGGACAGTTATTCAGAGATGCTGTGAAACCCTTCTCATTTTTAAAAAAGTGGTATATTTATCTACCATTCTGGGGTGATCCTGCAAGGGGAGATATATTGAGACCCCCTGGGAGATGTCCTGAGCTCCCTTACAGACCTGCCTTTTGCTTTGATAGAGCACTCAAAACCAAAGCCAAATGAAAAAACCCTCAATATCCAAACTCCCACATCAACCCCCCAGTTCATGCATTCTCCAAGAAGTGCTGTCCTCCCCCCAAAATAGATTCTGACACCCTGGGTGGGTGGGCAGCAGTACCCTCTGCTAGGCTATCACAGAAGGTATCTTTTGGGTAATATATTGAGGCCAAACTTGGTGTGATTCATCCCCGCTTCAGCAAAGTTCACCAGAGCATGACGTTTCACATCAGTCCTCAGGGCTTAAGAGATTTTCCACAAGAGGAAGGGTGTTAACACCAGCATCCTAACAAGCAGTGACGTGAATAATTGTGCTCCATAGATCTAAATTCCTCTTGTCACTCCAGATGCAGAAGTGCCTTTTAGCATGCTCTTCAAGGAAAAAGAGAGCTCTCCTTTGCTACCAGTAACCAAAGAAGCCTGTCCATCAGTCCAAAATGCCTGCACAGGATTTCTTCCATGCTCTGGAGACCTTGCAGGAATCTAAGGGTGGTTCTGGTAGCAGAAATTACCGCAATGTCTGCCTGGTTATAGAGGCGAGAGGTCAGACTGATCCTGTAACAAGCCTTCGAAACCTCTGCCATCACAGCGTGCTAAAAAATGCTGAGAAAAACGCCCTGAATGTGTGTGCGACTCGATGTCTTCTGGGAAATGCAGCCTGGGCTGCACCCCTGGGACAACAGCTAACCCTGCTGGCTTCACCCTTTGTGCACAGTTTGCATGCCTTTCTATCAGACCACTTAAAATTCCTGCTCACTCCTTTCCCACTGACTTCATCTCAGAGTTAAAAAGAAAAGGTTATTTTCTCCCAAACTTCAGTGGCAAGAGCCCTGTTGCCGTCAAACCACTGTGTAAAAGGTCCCTCCAACATCTCCCTGTTTGTCTTGGCAAAAGAACTGCAAAGGTCATGGCACTTCCAGAGGACTTTTTCCAAGCACCAACTTGGAAGCCCAAGATGGGGTGCTCGCACTGCAAGGCAAAGGGAAGGACCTGCAGCATTTGGTCACAGCGCAAGTGACACCATCACCCTCAGCCAGACCACAGCCAGAATGCTGCAGGAGTTGCTTTAAAAGTCCTCCCAGCTTCATGTGCTTGCAAAAAGTGAAAAGGCAGATGGAGCTTGTTTCTCCCAGCGGAGAGGCAATCCACCAAGGTCAAGGCACTTGCACAAGGTATTCGGACAGCTGGACAGAGAGCAACTGGGTTTGCCCTCGGCATTCCTGCTGTGTTACCCTGCACATCTCCCTGTTCCCTCTCTTCCCCTAGCAAAGCAGGACAATGCAGAGGGTTGCACTTCTCCTGCAGATGCACTGGCAGAGCCCTGCCAAGCCGGAGTGTCTGAAACAACCCTTCTGTCTGGACACAAAAGCTTCTTTGAGGCCAACTTTGAGCTAGTGGTGTTTTTAAATACATCCAACCTGGGCTTCTTCAGTGACTCCTGGATTTGCAGCTAATGTTTTCCAGGCTTTTTTATCTACCACCTCAACAGCCAAAAGCTCTTTTTCTACCCCTCTAAGTGATTCTCCTGTAATGACAACTCCAGGAGTTGGGGTTTTAAGGAAAGACAGCCAAATCTTAGGAGGCTCTTGACACAGATCCTGACTTTTGGCAGCAGTGCTCCCTCGCCCACAGCTGAGATGCTGACTGCAGCTTGGGAGATGCTTAAGTAACCAACTGCAAACCTATTTATCAAATGACTCCAAGTCAAGGGCACGGCAGATGCAAAAGCAGATACAACCCTCCTCAACCGCCCTGCCTGTGCAGAGGACAGGCAGCTGGAAATAACTCCATCCAAAGCCACAGAGGGATGGGGGCAGCAGCACAGGAGCACCAACAGTTTGTAGGTTATCACACCCTCGTTTTGCATTTCAGGCACTTTTAAAATTCTATTTTTATAGCTCATGCACTTCATAGTGGTTTCTGAAGGGATGAAGCTCTTGAGACAGCTTTGTTTGTTCTCATACATTAAAGCAAATTAGCCTGGAAGGCAGAGACCTCCAAGACAGCAGGTTCCTACAGGTTTTGTGAAGACCAGCATTTTAGTAGACTCCAGTGTGTGTATCCAACTTGGGGAGCTGCTGCACCCAGAGCAAGGGGGATCCCCATGGCTTGGTCCATGCCCTGGCCCTGGGACCTGTACACACTTGGCACCCACAGAGCCCCAAATAAACCACAGCACACACTAATGCCACCCACCCTGTGGCGAGCAGAAGAGAACAAACCACAGGTATTACTCACAGAGAACGTTCTCAAATGTCTTTCTCTCCCATGGGTTTGCCCATACACTGACAGCTCTAAAAATGAGCCTCTTTCTCACCTGGTTTTATACAGCCAGGCTTTTGACCCCAGTGAGTGGAAACCTTGCATCATTTTACCTTCCTCCAGCTGATCCCTCTGCTCACCCTGGCTCTGCCTGCCCCTTCTCCAAGTCTTCATGACCATGAGTGGCCATCACCCTCTCCAGCACCCAGCCAAGATAAAAAACAAATTAACAGCAAATAAGGGATGTAACTCAAGGTCCTAAAACCTGTATTATACACCTCACAGTATTCAGATCCTACAAGAGGTCCTTATTTTATACAAGAAACAGTTCCTATTCCCTTTTTCCCCCTGTTGTCTCCAGAGCACTTCAGCAAACTGGGTCTGACAGCAGCGTTACTACAGCACAGGCAACAGCTACACTAACAGCTTGGAGGAGCTGAAGTTTACAGAGCTTCCTTTACTCAAGGGAACTGCATTTTTCTAAGATTATATTATTACTTGGGCTGGTCGCTCAGTAATGCAACATCATTTCCCTTTTGGGTGGGAAAGTTCTCTCCTTGTCCTCAGATGTGAATGATTTCAGCCTGAAAGGATGAACGCGGACTCTGCATGAACTGTGCCCCTTGCTGAAGCAGCAGGATGTTATATATATAACACCTGGGCATTAAAAAATATATGGTGATGGGTGCACACATGTCAGTTGCATGTATGCAGAAAATGGTGAGAGAGAAGAGCTGACAGATGTGACAAAACCATTTTCTCCTGAGAGGCACCCATAGACTTCATTCTTTCACCAAGGCTGTGCTCGTAGCCCTCTTGCATCTCCTCTGGATGAATATCCCAGCAAATGAACCTCTCATATTTAGAGAAACAGCAAATTACAGTGCAAATGTTGCACAAAGTAATCAAAGAAATAAAAAGTTGAATATGTAATCAGGTCTGCTGCCACTGAAAATTGGATTCTGCCTTCTGTGCTCAGCCATTCAGGAAAGAGAAAAAACCTATTGTATGACCTACATCTTCAATTGAATGTAAATAACAGGGCCTGTGGTTGGGGCATTCAGGCCTCATGACGAGCTCGCTCAGCAGCTACAGACTATAGATTTAGTATTGAACATTTTCAAGGGAATATTCCGAACGACCAACCTTTGATTCGTTTGGAGCACCTTCTGACACTCCGGCTGGTCAAACTGCCCCAGTGCTTCTTTGCACCATTTCAACAGCAGAAAGATACCAGAGCAGGTGCCAGGATCTGGCCTTGCCTCTTTCCAGAGAAGCTCTGTGCACATCCAAGAGGATCAGCCCAGGTTTGAGCAGAGCTGTTTGTCTGCCCAAAGATATCCTGACACCCCCAGAGAATCCTGACCCCACCATACCAGAGGAACTCTCTTGAAACTATGTGAGGAAGGAAAGCCAGAATCCAGAGGGTTTACACTGGCTATCGACAACCTCTGCAGCTCCAGATCATTTCTCTGGGGGTGTTTCAGGGGTTGCAGCCCTGCCTGGAGCACCCCAGGTGGCTGGACTGGGCACAGACAGAGGCAGAAAGACAGTATTTCTGTGCTGCAAAAAGTCAGCAGGCTCAGCCACAGCTGCACCTTGCCACTCTGTAGCTATCCTTATTTTGGAAATGGCACACAGCTCCCATCGATGGGGAGCCCACAGCGCCAGCCAGGAGTTCCCTCTGGCAGCAGCTCCAGAAGAGCTGCGGACGTTGGTAGTGCCTTAATCTCTACACCACAGCACTGAAACACTATCGCTGTGCTGACAGGTTTTATTGGCTTGATTAGCTTGCTAATTGAAATAGTTCTTTATTCTGTTGGGGTTATTTTATTATCATGGATGAATGCCTCCTTAAAACCAACACGACCAGACTGATGCTACCAAGTTTCATGTTTTACGCTTTGGATGCACAGGCGCAGTCAGCAGCATCCATTCATTTTCACTACGACCACCAAAACCAACAGCTTTTCTAACCTGACATTGTAACCCCTCTGCTAAATGAGCAAAATCCTCTGCCACCTCTGAGAGATGTGATGGAGCTGTCAGTCTCAGCAGCTGTGACATGCACCCTGCAGATGAGCAGGATGGAGAGAATGGAAGATGGAGCACACACAACAGCTTGAGAGTTCAGTCACAGAGGGTTTCTGACTGCCAGCCCAAAAATTGGTATCTGTAAGAGCAGGTGAAGGAAACAAGTTGTCCCAGAAACTCCACCCTCCTCTAAACAAATCAATATCTGCAACTTTTGATACTGAAAAAAGTATTTGCTGAGGAAGGCACCCCTGCAGCAGCAAGGCTGGCATCAGCCCCTGCAGACATGGCAGCAACAGCCCATCTCCCTCGTCCCCCTAGCCACGAGTAAACAGAGCAAGTTAAATTATCCTTCCCAAGTGGTGATGGCTGCTGGAGCAGAACATGCTGCCAACACCTGCTGCAAGGGCACGGGCTGGCGCTGGTGGTTTGGTACTGGGAAATCAGACTCTGTGGAGAGCCCAATAATGAGCTTCAGCTACAGCAGCTCCCCCCTTGCCCACTGCCCTGCTCACAGCTCCGTACGCGCGGTCAGCGCGCGGGGCGGTGTCAATCAATACACATCCCTGTGTGCTCCCTGCCAGCCAGGTCACACAATTAGCTCTCAGACTGCATTCATTTAGCAATTAAATATCACATAAAGTGCTTCCACAGATTGATGTGAACCCAGCTGGTCAGTGCATGACCCCTGCTGCCTTCCAGGGCTTGGGATGGGGAAGAGGCAGGAAAGCTGATCTCCAATCTTCTTTCCTTTCTGAAATGCCTTTTCTTCCTTCTCTTTTCCTTTTTGCTTTAAATTATGTACCCCAAAGGAGCAGAGCTAAATCCATACAACCCCTGGGACTTCACGTTCACAGCACACCAACCAAATCCACTTACAGCTCACAGAGGAGCAGCAAAGATGCCCGAGACAGGAAAACCCTGCGGCCTTTTGATAGTGACGTGGAGGTGCGGGAGGCAATCCTTCCTTGTCCCTGCACCACAGGGGGAGGAAGCATCCTTCCTGCACCACCCACGGTCACCTGAAATTGCATCAAAGCTAGAGAGCAGCATCTTGCGCCTCTCTGCATCAGTGGGGCCATAGGGAGAGCCAGGCTTCTGCCCCCAGGAGCCACGAAATACATACTGCGGAATGTGAGGCAGGCTTGGAGGCAACACCATACCTTTGTGCAAACAAGCATCATCAGCATCTTCTTACCTCGCTCCTAACTTTGCTTCTTCCTCACACAGAAAGCTTCAGACAGAAAGTTAAAAATATACATAAATAAGTACAGACTGTTCACCCCTCTAAGAGTTTTGGAAACTTTCTCCCAGCAGTCAGCCTAAATCTCTGCTGTGACTAAAGCTGGTTCCTTCCCAGGTGATTTCACACCTCATTTCCAAGGCTCCCACCAGGGAAGCCGAGGAGAAAGGTGGCACCTGCCATGGGAGAGAGGGGGCAGGGACAGAAGGACAGATGGCAGAAAAGCAGATCAGCTTCTCAGGGAAAGCCCATTGCCAGCGGCTCCGTGCTGTGCCAGGCACCATGGCAGGGCACCTATGTGGGTAGAAGTAGCAGGAAAAGGGACATGGCAGAAACAGGGAGACCCCAGCCATAGTGACTTTGTCAGGGGCTCAGTGCTACCTCTGCTGTCCCTGTGGTGTCACTGGAATTATTCCCATTTCACAGATGGGAAACCTGAAATACCGAAGCCTGCAGGAGGGCAGAGCTTGTAACCAAACCCCGACCTGACCCAGGCTGGTGGCAGACAGTGCCCTTCAGCTCACTCAGTGCCCATGTGAAGTAGCTGCCAGAAGAGATTTCATGGAAGGATTCGATAATGCTTTAACTTTACTGTCACCAGCTTTCTTGCTTCCCACTTCACCTATTTTTTTTTCCTGTGTTACTCTCCTTGGGTTCAGACCAGGTTTAAACACAGGCTAAAGCCATCTGTCCTCATCTCTCCAGCAGACAAGCCCGCAGAGGGTCTGGCAGGGAGGGTGGCAGATGCAGGCTAAGGCACAAGCTGGCCAGGAAGGCAGTGAGGCTCCCGCGCCGCTCCCTTGCCCCACGCTTTGTGAGGGACTCAAAAGCCCCATTTCTACACCCACCGCCTCACCATCTGCTCACTAAGCCCTGCCTGAGAAAGGGCTTTTGCTGCCCAGCCTCAGACTGCTGCAAAGGGAGATGTAATCTTCATTTCCTGGCAGCGCCGGGGTGATGGGTTCACAAGAAACGCTCCCCCTGCTTCAAGCAAGAGTTTTCAAAGGTGGGAAATGCCTCCGAGGGGCAGGAGCAGTGGCAACACTAACAGGGATTTCTCAGGAATCTACAACTCAACCTGAGAGCGTATCAGGAGATCCCCCCCAGCCTGCTCCCATGACACCAGACAATTCCCTTGACTGACAGGCATAGAGCTGGAGCTAACAGCGAGTGAATCGCAGCTGTCAGGACCCAGTGTAATTCATGATGCCGTTTGCTGGGGAGCGAGCTGCTGCTGGGCTATTTATCACTCTTTCACGATGCATCCCCTGCTCCTTCTGGCTGGGGCTGACATAATTCACGAGCACCTGTAGCTGCTGAGCACTGGCTGCACCGAGCAAACCCTCCACTGCTGAGACGGGCGGCCAGACACTGGTGGCCTGACAAATGGCTTTTCCAGCATGTGGACAGATAGTTCAAGCTTTTCAGACTCTTAACAAAGGAAACGCATTCCTCCACTGACTCTCAGGAGTCATCAAGGTCACAGGAAAAGATGCCAGACCGAAAGCTGAGATGAAATTAAATATTTTTTTTCTGTCCACAGAGGAATTTGCGCAGCTTTCATCGAGTAATAGGTGAGCACTTCTCTGGCAAGTTGCAGATTTTATCTTCACAAGGTTGGTAGCAGGTAAGACAGCATTATTCTCTCCCAGTTTGGAGGGCAAACCAATACTTGGAGTGGCACAAAGAAGTGGCTGAGCTGGGAACAGACCCAAATCTCCTTCATTTCCATGCAGTATCCTAGTCACAAAGCTGCTCTCACACAAGCACTGCTAGTTAGGAGCTTTCTAATCCACTGCAGAGTACATTCCAGCTGATATCCCCAGCTATACATTTGGTCTAGTGTGGATACATCCTACAGAGGCACACCTTGGGCTTGAGAAGAAAACTAAAATGTTATAAACGTAGTTCTGTTACATTTCCTGAAATTTTACAGCTCCACGCAACTAAACTTAACCCCAAGTTCCAAAGCATGATGTTCTCTCCACATCAGAAATTAAAAGATGAAATTTGACAGTCCAGCTCAGACAGGCAATGAATCCTAAAACCCACTTAAAACCTACGCAGGACTCATTTGACATATTGGATTCCTTATACCACCTGCAGACACCCAATGCTTTCCAAACTCATTGAGAATTAGTCATCCTTAGAGCTATGTGCCTTCTTTGGTGAGTAAGTGAGCCAGTTTACTGAATGGCACTTGAAATGTCCCCGCTTGTTCTGGGAAAAACAAGGTTTTATCCTGTGCTGAAACCAAATTCAGCACAATTTGTAAAGCACGAAAGTAGGCATTGCTCGTGATAACAGCACTGTAGATGTGGCATGCAAGCAAAAATGTGACTTTATACATGACTAATCTGACAGTCTGTAGGCTATGCAGAGAGAGGGGGTATTTATAGAGAGCTGATAGCATCTGCCCAAACACCTGAGGGGGGTCAGTACCTAAGGTGAGATGAGAGCATTTCTGGAGACAAGCAGGAAGCAACCCAGATCCCGAAGACCACCTACAGGAGCCACCAATTTTCCCCCTGGATGGGTAGACATGTGTGGATAGTACTCCTGGTGCCCCCCAAAACCTTTGTCAAGTTCGTCTACGAAGTTTCCACTGGTTCCACCTTCCAGTCAGTCCACACATCTACAACGTGTTTACACTTTCCCACCCACAATTCCCATCCCAAACCTTCACCCACTGAAGCAGTTGCCTGTAGCACGATGAGCCGGGCAAGGTTAAAAAGGGAAAAGAATTGCGTGGGGAGTGTTACACTTCGCAGCTGAATCGGTTCTGGGTGATGTCGGGATGCTCAGCAACCCACGGTCGCGACGCGGTGCGGAGTGCGCGGGGTCCCACGCCACGGGAGACCCGCACGACGCGGCCCCCGCGCACTCTCCGCCGCACCACGACCGCTGCCGGGATGAAATCCCGTCCCTACCCTTATCCCCATCCCCTTCGCGGGGCACTCACCCGGGCTGCCGGCGTGTCCCGCGGCGGGAGGCGAGGAAGGGCGGCCGAGACGGTTTCGGGACGGAGGAGGAGGAGGGGGAGGTGGAGGAAGACGCCGTGGGGAAGCGAGGGGCAGCGACCCGGCCGGTGGGACCGGGACCAGCCCCAAGCCCAGCAGCAGCAGCAGGGTGCAGGCTGCCGGCATGGCGCTGGGGGTGGATGGAAGNTTTAAAATTAAGCTTCGTTTTATTTTTACTTTATTTTTTCTGCTGCATCTCGCAGCCACGCTGGGCCAGCAGGAACCCCCGTGCCCACGGCCCGCAGCCGTCGCGGAGGTGCCCCGGTACCGCGCAGGTCCCGCGCAGGTCCCGCGCAGCGGCACCCGGCGGGCACGGCCCCCCCGCTCCAGCAGGGTCACCCCCCCTCCCGCACTGCATAACCCCGAACTGAATTCCCATCGAAATCAAGTCCTTGACAAATAACTTCAAGCCTTTCCTTGGTTGTAAAGCTTTAAGCGCCAGCAGCAGCTTTTGAGGCTGCAACTTCTTGCAGTGGTGAATTTCCCAGGCCGGGCGGTACGGGAGGCAAAGGATTTCCCTTCATTGTTCTGGAATTCCCCTTCATAATTTTATGCTCCTGGTTCTGGGAGAGAGCACGCCGCGGAGCAGTGGGTTGGGCTTTGCCGGAGCTGCCGGCGTCCCGATGCGCCGGGTTTGGGGTCCCCGCTGAGCTCGCCCTCCCAAGGGAACACAAACCCGTCCTGGCCAAGCTGTCCCCTCGAGTCGCTCCAGGGCCCTATGCTTTTCCCTCGAGCTGGTTCAGAATCAGACCTGATTTCCACAAGCCAAGCAGAATCCGACCTTCCAAAGTGGAGGGTGACAGGTGACAACTCACCACGTCCAGAAGGCTGCAGCCTCTGACAAACCCGGGGTTTGGTCCACAGCCCCCCACTGCCCGTTTCGCCCTTCACCAAAAGCAGAAGTCGGTGGTTGATGTACACAAAACTCTCCTGAAAGCCCCTTTCCACCCAAGAGATGGCACTGATGAGCCCACACCAGCATGTTAATGGCCTTGGCTTTACCCCGTCAGAACTTGCTCTCCTCTGCTCCTAGGCTTTTCTCTCCACGTGCGAGGGTTTTTTCCCGCACCTTCCCACACCACTTCACCCGTGAAGCACACTCAGAAACCCTCATTCTACTACTTGAATAATTATGGACGAAAGCCCTGGGAAAGGCCGCCTCTGAGGCATCCCTCAATCATTCCATGCTCTAGTCTGCTCCCTACAGCTTTTGCCATCTTCTTGCTTCAAATTTGCCTAAACCCAAGGAACAAGTAAAGCCATATCAGTTTGGGACATGAAGCACAAACCAATCATGATTATGCTTTAGTCATACAAGTAAGCACCCCAGTCTTGGCAAATGGGGTGACCTGAGTGACTCAGAAGCCACAGGCAGTCACCACGAAGGTGCCTGATCTACAGAGGATATCTTTAGACTCCTTCATTCTGTGTGCAGGTATTTACACATTCTGTATGGAACAGTTGTGCAAAACAAAGCTTCCTTCTTGATAAGACAGAAGAGACCAACACACAGCTAAAGCTCAGGGGAAGAGTTGTGAAGTATTTTGATACTTTGGGAGATGGCACGGGGAGTGCAATGCAGCAGCTCAAACACTTAGAGATATCTTTATACATGAAATGCAGGACTCCACGCTACCAATTCCTAAGATCATGTCCTTAATAAATATGGTTCTTTAGAAAGTTGTCTTAGTCCCTGGAAAGAAAGCCTTGCCAGCCAGCAAATCTGACACTTTTAGCTGTGCAATACGGGTAAGGCAGCAGGGGCACAGAAACCTTTCTGAGGCCAGTGATGCACCCTCAGGGCTACAGGGGGCAAATTAAAGCCAAACGTCGCCCTGACATGAAATGGGTGCTCTCCTGTCCACTAACTCTCAAGCCTGAGGGCCCTAGTACTGAGTCTAGAGCTCACACCCTTTCCCCCACCTTTTCCAAGAGACTTCCCCAGCATCTAAGCCACACAGCAGCTCCCCACTCTTACTGCATCCTTCCAAGCTGTAAATCCAACAAGCAGGAAGCACAGTATCAAATGCTTTTCCAAAAAGGTCTCAATAAATTCTTCCTACTGTTTCACTCAACAGGCCCACCGAGAGCAATAGCAGACACAGGCAAATGCAAAACAAACACTGCTGCAAGAACAACCCGTGTCCATATCGAATGGCTCCGTCTCACCATTCCCCCCTGGTGCCCCCAGAGCAAGTCCCACCATGCAGTGCCACTAGCTAGGAGAGCAGGGGAGGCTGAATTAACCCCCTCTGGGAGTCAGGGGAAGGGGTTAGCTGATGTCCTCCCCAAAACTGCCATTAAACCTGGCTGACCTGCTGCATTTCTGAACCAAACAGGGTGCTTGTGACCGTGACAGGGGTGACCACGAGGACCGTATGCCCGAGTGCAGAGCCAGCAGCAGGAAACGCTGGCCAAAGGGCCCCGTGCTGCCCTTGGATGAGCCACGTCCTGGCAGGGCTTAGTATTGGTGGAACGGGAATGCCATTGCAGCCTCTGAAGCCCACGGCAGTGGTGAGGCTGCCGCCTCCAGCAGCCCCAGCAAAAGCCCCACAGGTGTGAACCCGTGAGCCTAAACCAGTACTCACCATCAGAAAATAATCTCTCTCCTCTCTCCATCATGGTTCCAGTCATGAGCAGCACATTATTTACAAGCACCTGGAAAGAAAACACCGATATTCAGGCAGCTTCAGACTTCCCAAACTCAGTCCCTTCCCCTGCCAAGTGCCAGATTTGCCAAGGTTTAGTGCCTGTAAATTTAAAGCTACTGTATTTTCCTGCCATCTTATTTTTTATTCCTGCCTGCAGGGCTTGGTAGGGAATATTGCTGCATCAAAGGAGTCAATTTATGACTGGTATTTTTGAGCTCCAGTTTCAACAGCCACATGAAAATAACAGAGAATAAAATCTCACTTTGTTGGTTTTTATTTAAAAAATACTGTTTTACCCATTGGAGCCACAGAGGGTATTGTGGAGGGGATACCAACCCTGCCACCCATGTGATGAGTTTGACACCCTCCTGAGAGGCTGGGAAAGAAGCTTCAATGGTGGGAGAAGGAAGCACTGCAGCAGGATGAAGGTGGCTGTGTGGAGCACAAGCACTCAGTGAAGAGCACTGGCACTTGGCTTTTCCCCATGTGGTGCTGGAGTTGTTTATCCCCATGGCACAACTGCGCGCCCCGCTGCCACATCCTGCTGATGCTGCTTCCAGGGCAGCTCCAGGCCAAGGGCTGCTCCCCTCCCTCCTTGGGAGCACAGACTAATAGGAGATTTAAATGCATGAAATCATGTCTGAGGAGCCAGATGGGCCAGGCAAAGCCTGATGTCAAGTAATGCCACAGCATCCTCCTGAAAGAGGCTGCGACCTCAGACATCTCCCCAAATTATGTACAAAACACGTTTAACACTTCCATCTGAAAGCAACCAGCACATTCCACACCCAGCGAAGGAAACAAACAAACAAACAACCTCATCAACACAGGAAACCTCTAACAAAGCTATATATAAAACATGATTGATATTGATTGATTGAAACCCGCCCATCACCTTGTTCTGGGGGAGGAAAAACACAGTGTGTTTTTATTTCACCTTGACTTCCATTTTCCAGATTCAGGGGCTAGAGACGTATGACCAGATTTGCTGGGTTCTGCATTCTTTTGGTCTGAAATCACCAAAAACCACAGGATTCTGTACAGGAGAGGCATCTCTGTAGCAGTTTGTGAGGATTACAGTGGCTGGTCCCTTCTCTCTGGTTCCATAGGAGCCTTTCACGGCACAACCAATGTCATGAAACTCCTGCAGCTCCCTTGAAACTCATCCCAGATCTGTCCAAAACTTGGATCAGGCTCATAAACCTCAGACAAGTTTTAAGCTGATGATGAATTAAGGTACAAAGTGAATATTTTCTCCTCCTGGAATTTGTTATTAAAAGCCCTGAGTTTCCAAAGTGGACAAATAGTTCCTAACTGAGTAATTAATTACCTTCCCATCTCCTGTTGATGCCGCAAGCCATCCATTAGTGGATACCAATCGTCCAAAAGGCACTTAGTACCTGACCGTTTTTCTTGAAATTTTGGGGGTGGTGGTATTTTATTGATTTATTTTAACAAGAGCTGCTTGCCTTGTACCTCCATTGGAAGCAGCTTGTTCCAGATATTTGACATTTGGAGGTCAGGATGGATACAGGTCTTGTGATCTCTCTTCATCCCTCACAGAAAAATGCACAACTTGAAATGATGTCGCATTTTGAATCCTGTCACTGGAAAAAAAAAATCCTTTATTTTCTGGGGGGAAAAAAATGTAAATCAGCCATCCAAATCTATCTGGGAAGCAGCAATTCTAAATTTCTTATTTATTTATTTTAGGGCCTTTTTCAGCCAGCTCTGGTTTGGAGCGCACCCAGACATTTTGGAGCTGAGCTAAACACTTCAGAGCAGTGCCCTTAAATCTGGAAACTAGCCCCCAGTGAAATTTAAACATGACACTTGGATCCAATAAAGTTACAGGTGTGCTCCTTGAACCGCTGAATTTCTGGGAGCACCCAGACTTCCTTTTGCTGTTGCAGAAATGGGGCAAATCCCAGGTATTGGGGGATATGAGCATAAAAATCATGTGAAAAAAGTCACGAGGAGCAGAAGGCAGAAAGGAAAGGAGCCTCTCCTGTGCTGTATGGGCTTGAAAGTGATTTATTTTTAACCTGCAGTTTGCTGCTAGAGCCTCTCATCTGTAGCTTTTAAGGCTGTTACTGCTGAGGTCTCACCTTGTCTTAGGTTTAAGGGATGCTATGCCAAATCTGGGTTGCAGCAAGACACCACTGCAGAACATAACAAGTGCATTATATTCCACTTTCATACAGAGTTAACAAATTTATAGGTTGTCTACAAAATCTTTTCTCTTTTATCCCTGTAATTACCTTCTCTGAATTTCACCAGGCAAGGGCAATAATTCAAATAACCTCCATTTCCCACTAAACTAAATGTTAATCCTAGGCTGGCTCCTGTGCTTCAGCAAATCTCTTCTGACCTTGCAGATGTAAGTATGATGCTGTTTAAGAAACTCTGCCTGTCTGAACCTAAATCAGAGGCACATGGGTGAGAGCAAACCACCTCATAAGGTACAGAGAGCCCCCCGAGCCTAAATTCAGCCACGCACACAAGCATCATTTCATATTCTGTCACCCTTCTTTGCTGCTTCAACACTGTGGTCACAACTATCTGCTGTAAGTGACCGTGGCAGGGGTGTGATGTTTTGGCCACCATACACAGCAATAATCATCCAAGGAAACTCAAAGCTGATCAAGAGAAGCCAAGAGGAAAGAAACAAAAAAGACAAGTTTGAGCTAAGATATGGATTTAATGAGCTAAGATACGCAGCTTGATTCTCCCTGTGCAGACTCCTAATGGGACACAGATCCAGGTAGATGTCAATTTATACCAACTGAGAAACTGTCTCTTAGAGCCAATATCACAACAAAACTTCACTTTTCTTCTGCCTATTCTTAGTCCTCACTATTTGTGCTGCAAGTTTCATGAGGCAGAAAATTCCAACTTCTGGACCCGCTTAGTGCTAAGGGATCACAAATGCAGCATGAGCTTCCAGGCAGTACTGCAAGGCAAGTAATAAAATATTTATTCTCAACCTCCTTCTGTGCTTGTATGCTCTGTGAAGGAAACCATGAAAAGTAGAGCCACCAATTTACAGTTGGCGTCTTCAAAAGGAACAAAACCATGTGCCATATCCACATCTGTCTCGAAAACAAATGTTTTCACACCTCAACCCATTGCAGAACATTTTGATTTCTTACATCATAATAATAATATCAAATTTCAAACCAAAAGGAAAATAATTATAGATTATAAAAAAGCTCACATGTCTTAAAAAACAGTAAGTCCTTTCCATAATTACATTAGCCAGGCTACAACCTTGATATACAGCAGGGCATATGATGCCCAGAGCTGGGTCCCAAACTCACCTTCAGGGAACCTGAAGCCTCATGAAAGCCCCAGCATGTGGAGGCACAGCTTGGCTCTCAGGGGATGAAAGCAGCACATTACCACTCACAGGAGAAATCCCCACCCACATTTCCTCCCCTCAACCACTAAATGTAAAGCTGATAAATTCCTGCCCCCCTAATTTCACCCATTTTTTTTAGAGTGCTACCAAAGCTACAGCCATTTTTGACGTGACACCACGATCTTTAGCTGTACAACTGCTTTCTTGCTTTCTTCCTTTCTTTCCTGCTGGAAAAGCTCCCTTGATCTGCAAAGCCCTGCATACCTGTAGGGCCTGGGTTTGTGGAGTCTCCAATGTTACCCAGACTGCAGGACTACTTGTGCTAAAACAAGGCTTCCTGCCACTTACCATGAACTACACCAGAGCTAATGCTGCTGGGAAGAGCAGCATGTCCCTTTCCAAGCATTACCCAGGAAGGTTGTTGTACTCATAACCCGTAAAGCAGCAAGGAATTCAGCCTTGTGCGATGCATTTCTCCCTGCAGACACGAGGGAAGGACCAGGTGCCTGTGCTTACCAGGTGGTGGAGGGAGCTGCTTCCTGCTGTGGTGGTGGTGGAGGTGCCAATGAAGGAGGTGGCAGAGTTTCTCCAGCAGCAGCACATGGAGCCCAAAGACCAGAACCCCTGGGACAGTGTGCTCTGCAGAGTATTTCCTCCACTGCCAGGTCTCAAGAGCAGCAATCCAGTGCTGATGCCAGAACTGCCACTGTCTTTTTCCAGGAATACCAAGGCACAACCCATCCCCGCACCCCAGAGCCCTCCAGATGTCCTCTCACCTCTCATTCCATGGCACAGCACGGTGCCTTTCCTTGGCAGCCAGCAGAGGCTTCACCAGTGCACAAACACAACAGGAATGTTTCCAGAGGATGCTCAGGTGCAAAGGGCTGCTGGACAGTGGTGGCAGGAGAAGGGCACAGCTGCTGCACTCTTAGCTGAAAGCAAAGCTGTGGGACCTCCTCCCAGTACTGCTAGACCAAGGGAGACTAAGGGGCCCATGGCATCCCAGTTTTGGGGATGAGCAGGGGCCACAGAGTTGAAGAGGCAAACACTCTCCACTGAATCATCTGGTTTCAACCAGCGCAACTCCTCAGCAAGCGAGATACACAGCCAAGGACCTTCCCCAACCTCCCTCTCTGGATCTCATGTCTTATTTTGAGAAGGGAATTAAATTGTTTAGTAGCTAAAACAGAAACTACTTAGGAATTTCTGCCTATTAATCTCTTCATGCCATGCTCTGGGGTTTTCTTTTGTTCAGGCTACAGAGAAATGCCAGGCTGAGCAATCCTCGACTTGGGAGGAAAGGGACCACGCATGTGACCAGACTTTATGAAACACAAGATTTTACAGCAATGGTTGTATGGTTGGGTATGAAACTATAACACAGCCCCAAGCAGCTTGCCAGCAGTGGGGCAGCACCAAGGAGTGTTTGGAGTTTGCACAACAGGAGCATCTGCCAAGGTTAAGGATGCTACAAGCACAAGGAGGGCTCTCTAGAGCCACTGGCCCCAGGGAACCCAGGAGAAGCTTCAACATGGACCCACAATCCACACAACAGATCCAGACTCTTTGGAAACCCAGGGCAAGAGGCAGGCAGGAAGGATTCCTGGAAGGGTGCTCCCAGCACTGAATGACCGATTTGAGGTGGCTCAGAGCTGTTCACACAAACACAAATTCTATCGAGATAATTAAGGTTAAAAGCACTTAGTCAAAGACCTGCAACCTTGAAAAATGAATACACTTTCTGCAGTGTGCCAAGGTGGCTCTTTTCTCCATGTCAGCAGAAAGCCTCCTGTGCCTCCCTCTGTAAGAAAACTGAAAGAGCCAAAGCTGCAGCTGGCCAGACCATGGGATGGGACCCACCCGGCACGGTAATGCCGGGGCTCTGAGCTCTGGCAAGTGGAATGGTGCTCAAAGGCATTGGGGGTGCCCACAGAAAGGATGGAGAGGAATTCCTGGTGTCTCAGGCTTTTATTGCACAGAAGGAGAAATAAATAATCTAGAGGCTGGAATTATCAGAGATGAAACAAAGTGAAAGGCAGTGATTTCCCCCTCCTCGTAATGTCAGAACTGATGTGTGGTGCTGGGCCTAAACTTATTTTGCTGAAGCAATTCTGAATCATCTGTCCCTTAAGCCAGGAGACACTCTAAGTGGGCCCAGCTATTTCATCAGGTCTCACATCAGAAAGGATGTGGGAAATAACTATGAACAGCTTCTAAGATACAATTTCACAGTTTTACAGAAGAGGTCATTATTCTGCATTATTGCATTTAAATGTGCAATTTCAGTAGTGAAGATACCTCATAATCTTCCCGTACCTGCCACTGATTCTGGCCTATTGTCTAACACCTTAAAGTACTTTCTAAGACCTTGGTAATTGAAATGCTGAGGTAGAAAATTACTGTATTACAAGCAGGGAAATTCATGCCGAGAGGAGAAGTGAATTGACCTGGAAGGTCGCATCCATCCGTGGCACAGCTGGGAGTGGGGCACTGGCTCCTGCCGTCAATGTCACTGCTCTCAGGCAGTGTCCCCAGTCACCCAGAGGACATCTGAAATGGGGTGTTGTAAGCTTTCAGAGCAGCAACCTCTTTTAGAACTCAATAGGGCTTATAATTGAATTCTTTAAGAGGGTTATACTGTCCTCAGTAACTCACCACTTCCCTGGACTGGCCCTTTCATTTCCGTTTTTTCCCCTCAGTTTGGGTAAGGTTTGAAGCCCAGCAATGTTGTCGTTTGCATAAACAAGCAAGCCTCAAATACACAAATAGCTCTTCACATCCTTTGTGCGTCCATTCAAGTATTTCACAAGGCACCCGTGGCAGCCATTAGCACTTCTAAATGCTTTTTGAAGTAACGGATTGATTTTGTGTGTGTGTCCTTCACTGGAACTGGCTCCCAAATTCCTCTCTGCTGATGAGTGAGGACTGGTGGTAGCGGCCCCGTGAGGCGAAGTCCGCGTTCTCCTCGGTGAGCTGCCTGGTCTCCATGCCGACTGTTGCAAAGGACGGTGTCACCACGATCTGCTCCTTGGGAGATGGCCTTCTCCTGCAAGCAGAGAAGCAGAGCTGCCTGCATCACCCCTTGCTTTTTATCCATTACCAGCCATGCTCCTGGCTGTGCAGACAAGGCAGGGTGATTCCAGGAGAGGCTAAATCCTTCTTGGTTCCCTTTGGAGGCACAGAGCTAACCTGAAAGTATTTTTCTTAGAAGGCACACAAAAAATGTACTCCCTTTCCCCAAATAAACACTGAAAAGTATACATTTTCTTAACAAATGGGTTTCCTCTTTGGATATTGACCATGGCAAACACCTTCCACACTGTGCAGGAGAATAAGGAGCACAAACCATTTCTAATGAAAAATATCCTTTTTGTACTTTCCTAAGCAAAAAAAAAATTACAGTAATTTTTGTAACTTTTAAATAAAATGGCAGATTTTCCTGCAATCTCTTCATCCCCAAAGCTGATTTTAAGAAAACCTTATGGTATTTTTAAATCAAAACTGTAAGACAAATACAGCTCTGACTAAGACCTCATCAAGCACCTAAGAGCCTTAGAGGTGTCAAGAACCCTTGGCTGCCTCCAACTCCCGTGTAGTCTAATGGGATTTATTCTTTTTCTCCAATTCATTAAAATATCTTGACTGGATTTCAGGGCTTAGAAAAAAACTCTAAATTACTTCAATGCAATTTCTTGCAGCACAACATAGATGGGCTTCAAAATGACCCACCTGACTCCCAAGCAGAGCCCAAGTTGGCTTTGTGGCAGTATGAGCAGGAGCCCTGGCACTAGGATAAGGTGACCAAGCTGGCTGGCTGACCCAGAGATTGTACTCTTTGAGGAGAGAGAAACAGGATCAATTTCTACCTTGAGCACTCGCCAGATCTCCCCTCAGCCCTCCTTGGCAGGGTCCTTGCTCATCGATTGCACTGACCAAAGCACCAAGGACTCTGTTGGTCTGGTAACCCAGAGATAAAACCCCCCTGTGACAACAGCACATCTCCACACGAGAGGCAGGGATGGTTTCTCCTTTCCACACAAGGTCATTCTCCATGAAGCCTCGCACCTAAACCAGACTCCCACGGGGATTTCTGACAACGGGCAGGAGACACGCCTCAGATGCACCAAAGGACAACTGGGAGGAGAATGCTGTTCTATCATCACAGAGGCACTGAGCTAACGTGACCAGCCACAAATCTGCCTGGGGTGGAAGCAGATAGAAGTGCCCGGGATATGAAGCAGCAGGGTCTGGCTCGCTGTGCCATGAGTAATTCTGGCAGCATTGCAGCATGGCCCCATGCACCCTGTTCCCAGTCAACTCCTCACCCTTGGCTTGGGTTTGTGTCACCAGTCCAGAAGATGTGGTGGAAAGGGACAGGGAACAATCCCTTACTCCAAATGAGATAAGCAGAAAATATATGTGGTGGTGCATCCCACGCCCCCTGCTCCTTGGGCTGCACTATGACCTGAGAAATGTTAGCCCTCAGTCTTGACAAACAGCACCTGGGCTCAGCTCCTCTTGAGCTTATCAGAAACACTGTCTGCTCCAGGGAACTTATGCTGTCTAACAGCTCCTGTTTTTTAAAGAACATCCTTGGAAACTTATTTTTCTTGCATGAGTAACAACCCAAGCGGAACGACATTTTTGTTACAGAACGTTCAAAGAAAGTTACTGACCCAACTGTGGCCAGGATGGAAAATTACTATGACCAAGGCCAACTCTCTTGCTACACTGTAAGCAGCAGTCCAAAGTGAGACCCTTTGAGCTCTCCTGGCCCACAGTGGGCTGAGACCAGCACCTCCCTCTGGGTGGGGCCTCTCAGAGCAGTGAACTATCAAGTTTTCTGTACTTGGAGGACCATTGATAAACGCTGATGACAGAGCCTGGGCTGATTCCCCTACTCCTCAAGCTTCAACCCTTCACCTCTTGAGAAGATGCAAAGGCATCAGAATTCCATAAGAGCCATAACCATTTTGTTAAATGGTTTAAATTAAGCTATAAATTAAGTGCCGTTATATCTAAGACCTGCCATGGGGACCACAGAGACATCCCTCGCTCCTGGCTTCTCTCCCCAGCCACCTCTGCTACCAAAAGCATGTGGTCATGTTATAGGAACTGTGGGCAGAGTCAGGACCTGGCAAGACAGACCAATGTGCTTAATTGCCTGGACTTTCATTTACTTTAAAGGAGCCCCCAAGTTGGCACATAAAATGCGTGGCAGCCCATGTTGCACAGTCCCCGCTACAGCGTTCACTCACCCCAGCAAAAAAGGAACCCAACAGACTGGGAAACTCAAAGCCCACTGCTCAGAGGCAGAGGTGCTCATAAGCGACTATAGGAAACCCAACATGACGGAATTAATAATTAATAGCATCAAATAAGATTAACAAAACTAGTTAATAACCAACCAAACAAAACCCTCAAGGTCTTCTGGGCATCAAAACCCAAGATAATGCTACTGCAGCCCCATGCAAACTCAATACTGAATGGCTCCTTCACCAAAGACCCTGTTTATCATATTTGCCCTGAAGTTATTGCAGCTCCCTGCCCCCAGATTTCCTCTCTGAAACTTGAACACAGCTGCCATGTGTGCCTGTTCCACACTACTAGAGGAATTCTCTTTCAGTGAATGGTGGGTGGAAGAGAAGGAGTCTCCAATTTCTCATTTCCTTTCAGATTTTGCAGTTCAACCTGAGCCATAAAGGTTGAGCACAAACCTTTGGGGTAAGATAAAGCTCCAGGCACCAAGATACGGTTATCAGCTGACATTCCCACACACAAAGCAGAGGAGACTCCTGCTTCCCCACATGCTCAGCCAACCATATGCCAGGCTAATGGGAGCAAACAGCTCTTTTTACCATTAAGTAAGAATAACCCTGCGTATGCAAGAAGGGGCAGAAAGATTGCTTAAGGTCATAAGCAAGTCAATTCTTCCAGCCCTCTCTGTGCACATTAGTGGGTCACGGGAACAACGAGCAGCATGTTGGTCACTGCCAAGTGACTGGTACCAACCTGCATGAAGTGATCAAAACGGACTTAATCCAGCCAAAGAAACTGAAATTTGCTGCTGCTCCTACGGAGAAAAGGCACGAGAAGTCAGTATGCTGCTAATTCTCTCATAATAGCATTACACCACTGAATTTTTGCATAAAATCTCAAACCGGCACGCTTGTTATTAGCCTGGGCTGCCCAAAGATTTTGTGATAGTGAGAACATTCCTGCAGTCTTCCTACATGCTGTGGCTTTTAAACAACTGTCTAGAAATGAACCCAAATTTCCTATGGAGAACAGCTATCGGTTCCCAGCCTGACAGCTTGTTAAACCCCAGTAAAGCATGAGCAAAGCACAAACTCCCACCATGGCACCTTTCTCTCCCTGGACTGCAAACACCATTCCCACTGCAGGGATGGGGAGACGGGAGGAGCCATTCAGCCAACCTCAGCCAGGGTGGCTGTGGTCTCACCATTCATTCCCTCTTGTCTAACCCCACGGAGAACTGGCTGAGCTTATTACACCAACACTGATTTATTTTCTGATTTCTCCGTAGAGTTAGTTTCCTGCACTGGCTCCCTGCAGGGGCAGGGAAGTGCCAGAGCTGGAAGCAAAAGCAGCAGGAGGACTTTATGGTGAGGGACAGGGAGAACCGAGCCCTGCCAGCACCTGCTGGATTTGGCTTTGGCTGCTGGAGAGGAAGAGAGAGAAGGGATGTGTAAATCACAGGGCATTTTTCCTCCCAAGGTCTTCATCTAGCCCCTAATCCAGAGCATCTCTCAGGCCACTGGCTCCCAGCCTTTCTAGACAGAAGGGCTGTTTGATCCTTTGAAGAACAAACTCACAGATCAGTGGGAGCCTTGTGACCACAAAATATCATTCCCTCACAGGCAAGTAAAAATCAGGCTGAATTTTAAGCATTCACTTCTAACATTTTCAATGCCATGCATTGTTTTACTGTATGCATGAAAACGCACGTGCAAAAGAAACCCAGAAAAAAATGTCTGATCATGCTGCTATTTCTCAGATCAGCTTCCAAAATTCTACACACTGACAGAGAAATTCTTATTAAAGTAATTTTTGGGAAATATTTCAAAAGCAGACTACAGAGATATAATACAGTGAGTATACAAAGGCAAAAAACATTCCAACACCTGAAAACATTATTTGTGCTTTGTTTAATGTATGGGGACCATAAACAACTTTGTTAAAACTTATATATCTATTTCAGAAGATACAAATTAGCAACTACTATCCACAATGTCAGCTCTTTTCTACTATCCCCTACAGATACATAGAAAGGAAATCACTCAAGAGTAGAAAAAGATCAGTTGAGCAATGTTTGGATGGTGGTGATTAGTTTTTGGTTTCTCACCATCTGCATTTCTGAAATCTAGTACTTGCTTACCTACTGTCTAATGATCTTTCACCTCAATAAACCCAGGCAGCTGTTTCTGCACATATTGCATATGAACTCAGGCTCTTGATTTTTCTCATCCTGGAGAACAAACTGCACATCCAGGCATGCACTCAGCTATGTATGCACACACGTACCAATGGATGGATGGATGGATGGATGGATGGATGGATGGATACACTCGTGAGCAGGTGAGGATGCCCACACCATGTCCCTTCAGAGACACAGAGCACTGCAAACCCCCCTGCGGGCCTTGCCAAGCAGCTGTGAGCTCTCATGAACTGCTTGCTGAATGTTCTTCAATGTTTAATTTTGAACTTGTTTAAGCTGATCACATGCACAGATCTTTCTAATGCCCTCTGCCTAAATGTATTTTCCCAGATTATGTTCCCAACATATTCAAGGTGTTTAGCTCTGGAATCAAAAGGCTCTCTTGTTCCACAGTTATGAATGCTGAGATTTGATGCGACACTCATCATAATTCCCATTTTCCTTAAAGTTCTCTCAGGTGGGTTTAGATTAATTAGGTTTATTAAAACTTATTTACGGCAGGTTTTTCTCATTGCTGGGATAAATTTACAAAAGCCATCCCTATCAAGTCTTAGTATCTGGTTTTGCCATTTAAAGCACAATAAAATAAAGCAATAAGCACTATGTTCAAACTATCCAACCAATGCTAGTTACAGTTAGAATCCAACAGAAAATTAAAGACTCAGAGAGAAAATGTATTAAAACTAGCAATGAAACAAATCCTCATCATTCACTGTGTCACCTGCATATTAAACACAAGAGTCTCAATTCCTAATTAGATTAAATTAAAGTTTAATGAATTATTAAGCAGGTTTAATAATACAGGAAAAAAAACTCACCAAGAGGGAGTCCTGGGCTCACTTGACCGATGTAGAAATACAGAATAACTGCTGCTCCCAGGCTGACAAGAGTGTAGATCCACTGAATGACAAACATTATGATGAGGGACACGATTGCCTGTTGGAAAGACACGGTTTGGGGTTACCCCAGAGTCTGGGAGGTAAGACCACGCTGACAGTCTGACAGTCATTTTTCTGCAAAGCCCAGTTTTCCATGTTATGGAGACTCGTTTGTTCTCTCTCTTAAAAGGAGGGACAGCACAGGTTTACAGTGTCACCTTCAGCAGCATGGAGGTAGCTCCAGTGAGCTACCCTGAGTCCCAGAGGCAGCATGGGTCTCTGCTTCTCCAAGAGGAGTACCCACGGGCTCACCAGCTCAGGAGAAGATTTGGCTCAAGTTGCATAAAAAAAGGGGCAGAGGTATCATCTCCATGGGAGAGGCTGGTAACAGCAAGGGGCAGCACACAAAGAAAGAGCTAAAATGGTCCCAGCTGACAATCGGTGCAGCTCAAAGAGAGAGGGCAGAGGAGTCAGGATGAATAAACACATCCAATTTTTGCTTTTGTGATTTTATTTTGCATTGTCAATCCCATCCCAGCTCTGTTGCAACCTCCTCCCAAGCCTGATTATTGACAGGAAACCAAATCTGCTTTAATGAGCACATCAGCCACCTCTGTGAGCAAATTCCCCCGCGAAGGCACAGAGCTGGTGGCTCTGCCATGACATGCACCTGGGAGCCACGTTAGATGTTAGACACGAGCCCAGAGATGGCATCAGCACACAACCTCCTAGAGATGTCATCCTAAAGAGGGAACCCCGCTCCCAGCCCACCCCTGACACTGCAGCCCAGGAGAACCCCTCACCAGGAGCTGGCTGCTGGCAGCAGCAGCAGTGAATTTGAAAAGTAGGTGTCAAACTCCATCTGAGGATTAAACTAACACGGTTTGGTGGGTTGTTTGAGTGGGTTTGTTACATTTTATGCACAGCTATGAAATCCTCATCCATGCAGCAAAGCCATATGGCTCATTCATTATGCATATCTGACCCTTTCCCTGTCATCTGCCCAATAATCCATCTTCCCAAGATGAATTTAAGTGTCTTAAACTCCTCAACAGCTTGAGGCAGAAGTTATTTAAAAGTTATTTAAAGTAACATGCTGTAGGAATGCTCTCCTTTCCTCCCTCAAAAGATGGAATTTCACAGTTGGGCTGCTGGTATCAGGAGGTCAGCACGAATGAAACCCCACCCCGAGCTTGCAGAAACTTCAGGCCCATGAATAAAAGCAACACAGCTTTGAAGATGATGTCTCAGTTCATCCCACAGTAAGAAAAAGCAGACTGGCACATGGTGAAAAGAGGGACACTGATTTTTTTTCCCCATTCAGCCATGCATCTTTAAAGTCCTAAGACTCCAGACTTTGAATTGGTATTTTTGAGTTGGGTTGGGGCTTGTTTGTTTGTATGTTTGGGTTTTTTCCTGTTGTTGTTTAATTTAATATGCCATCAGGCTTTCCCTGAATTGCAAGTGCTGGATGCATGGTACCTTGAGTATTTAGTTCAGGTGACCTGGAATACAAGAATCAAAAGCCATTATTTAAAGTACTGGAGTATTTACACTGCAATATGTGATGAATTTCCTTCTGTTTTCTACAATCACAAACCACTTCTCAAAATAAAAGAAAATTACTTACACCAGCAAAGGAAATCCAGTGACTGAAAAATCTGGAGTAGAAGGGTTCTGGTATTTGCTGAATTCCCAGTTCTGGATTTTGTTGCTTTATAGATGTTTCTACAGAAAAGGGAAAAAAAAAAAAAAAAGCTAATTAGGAAGGAGTTGTAATGTGGAGTTTTTTCCTCTACTTTACATTACCAGATTCCAGGAACCACAGCAAAAATTCTAGCTGACAGCTGGGTATGACAGAGTTAAACCAAAAACCTCTAAAACAAAAACTGAAAAAAAGTGCAAGAAAAAACCCAGAAAGTTGCCAGATCTGGTACTGAGTCCATTTGAAGGCCGCATCTGTCTATCTCTGCCTCAGTTTCACAATTTGTGAAATAAGAAAAATAATACTTTTCTCCCTCAGAGGAGTTTAGGAAGCTTAACTGACTAATGCTGATGAAACACTACAGCACTGGGATGACAAACTCCACGCACACACACTGTACCAAATACCCACATCACCAACTGAACAAATTCAGTTAAATTCAGACTTTCACCTATGGATGCTGAGCTACAGACTCCACCTGTGTTGTGGGGACCACTGCATTTTGATAGCCTGAGTTTTAGACTCACATAGCTCCAACCATCCATCCTACCCCACACCAGGTTGAAGTAAATCCCAAGATACACCCAAACCCTTGTTAATGTACAGCATTCAGCATGCCTGTGAAGAATTATGAGTGTATTGTAAACAACCCAACACTAAATTTAGTCCTGCCTGCTTTCCTGTGATTAATCTTCTGTAGGAAATTGCTTTGGAACTTCTCCTGTGATGCATTGCAATGAACTCTACCCTCACCTGGAATAAATGATATTATTGCCATGAATCACTGAATGACAGCCCCATATAAAGCTCGTTTCACACCTGCCTTCAGGAAAGCACTGGGAGGACCAAGGTTATAAACAATTTCCTCTGGGCATGGAGATGTCCATCTCCTGCAGCCCTTACCTTCTCCCCTCAGGCCAGGGAGCATCATCACTTCACTGCAGAGCTGTTCCCCCTGCTCCAGCGTCCTGGGTGTGTGCTGGGCATCCGCAGTGGGTGGTGAGCACAGACCTGCATCCCGCTGCCCGCCCTGCTCATCCACGTCCTGCTGGCTCTCGTGGGGCTCCGGGGTCTCATCCTGGCCACACTGAGCCAGGGGAGCATCATGATGGAGGTCCAGGAGAAAGCTGTCTTGTAATGTCTGCTTGGCTGGCTTCTTTGCTTTCTTTCGTTTGACCTTTTGGGTTGAATTCTCAGCTCCTTCTCTTTTGCAAGTACTTGGCTCAGTAAAAAATGGTTTAAAAAGCTGGTCCATGTCTTTTTTGAATTCCAGCAAGGTGCCATTTGATCTGCTTTGAATTACTCCATCTGCTGCACGGCTGGGGGGCTTGTTGAAAATTAAAGGCTGGGAAGAGTGAGCAGGTCTAGCAGTTCCCGTCTGGGTCTCGTCAGGTTTCTGCTGAATGTTGTAGCTCAAGGACAGCGAGAAATAGGAATAGTCCACAGCAATGTATGTCAGCATGAAGTTGATGGTGACTATGGGAGCAAGAACGTTCACTTGCCCAATGAAGACAAAAGCCATGGTGATGAGACTTGTTAAGCAAATCGCAGCCACTGGGGTCTTGTTGGGGCCTTTCTGGTTCATAAATAAAACAAAATTACATTTAAATTAATAACCATGAACCTTGCCATGAGGATTCTCCACTTGCTCAGCTGCCATATGTGGTTACCTGGGTTGTCTGCAGTACCCCCCTAGCCATGAAATACATGCATGCATGTGCAAACAGAGGCTCACAGGCTTAATAAATTAAAGAATAGGCTGGAAGCCAAAAGCTGTTGAGCTCCCACCTCATCCCTAAGCCTTACTCAAGCTTTGTCTTTGGTCAATCCATTCACTCTCATTTGTATCTCCATGGTAAAACAGTGTCATTAAAGCAGCAATAAACCTTCAGAGAGATTTGTGGGGCTTATGGGAAGTCTGGCAATAAAACGTGTTAATTAGAGTTAACTGTTCATCTCTAATTATTCTACAGGACTCTGCATCACTGCCTACCCAAAAGGCTCCCTCGTGCTGCCCTTGGAAAAGCTCTTCATGGAGCAGTGCCACCTTCATATCAGCATCTTCTGGGCCTGCCCTGACAGGCAGCTGATCTGAACCCATGGTCTGCTGAGCCTCTGCACACGAGCTCCCCTCCTTCAGTCCACCCCAGCAGCAGAGGGAAAGCAGCAGTGAGGCTGGGCAGGTGAGGAGGCTAGGGGTGGCAGTCAGCCCCAGCAATGCCAGATATGTGTCAGGAGGGCAGGCAGCCAGGAGAAACATTGCCTGCTCCTCTCCTTTGGGACTGAGTGAAGGCAGGGAAAGGAGAAGGAAAAGAGGGACAAAACAAAGAGCATCAGGAGCAGAAATACCTGAGCCTTCGGCTCATGAACTTTAATCCCAGGTCTAACATGCCCTTCCTTGGACCAGGCACCATCTTGCCATTTTGCCACCTGACAAGCCAGTGAAAGCTGTGTAAAGACTTTGCTGAAAAATATCTCACAAGATATCTTACAAAACATCTTAGGTTTTCACTTAACCGCATTTACTTCTCTAATGAACACATGGCTCAAATGGAAACTATTTCTGTTTCCTCCACTCTTATTTATTAATAGAAAAGGGGAC
Organism: Dicrurus megarhynchus; assembly: GCA_013399195.1. Classification (NCBI taxonomy): domain Eukaryota; kingdom Metazoa; phylum Chordata; class Aves; order Passeriformes; family Dicruridae; genus Dicrurus; species Dicrurus megarhynchus. The sequence continues at coordinate 78,013 of VXAD01009653.1, forward strand.
CAGTTCTGGACCACTACATCTTTTCAGAATGAACAAAAATACATCTCAGGGACAAAGGAACACAGATCTCAGGGAGCATCTTCAGTGTCAGAAAGATGTACTGAGATGGGGAACAGATGGGATGATCTCAGGATGCATCTGGCTCGGGATTAACTCTACTGAAAACACTCGTGTCCTTCCCATCAGCTGGGGTTATGGTGACCACACCACCTTCTTCACCCATGCAAAAGAAGAACTGATGTGGAGTAGATTGCTAAGGACAAATTAAATGTATTTACTCTCCACAAACCAAATTTAAACACTTCCCAAGGTGGCAGAGAGAAGAAAGGGGGGAAAGTGACCTGCCTTTGATTTCTCACCTCTTTTTGAGTCCTTCCCATCATAGCACTCTGTCTGGAGTTCAGAGCAGAAAATTTGACAGAAAGACAAAAAACTATCAGAGAAGAGAGGGAATCAACTTTGCTAAACCACTGAGAATCTCACAAGGGTTGCCAAGAGGAGACTGTTCTGGGATCACCTGAAAACTGCTTTCAGGAGCTGGAAGTTTCTTGCAGTCATTATTGTTCCTGCTTTCCCTACAATTATTACTACTATTTTTGCTATTATTGTAAGTTTTGATTTAGAAAATTACTTTCAGAAACATAAAACAACAGAGAGAAAATTATTATACTTATAAAATATTTTAAAACATTCATAAATACCAATATTGAAAAATATATTTCCGTTTCAGAAGTTTCAAGCTGCTCTGAAGGAGCAAAGCATCATAAGGCTTTTCCAGACACTCTGTTCAGACAGTTAGGTACTGCAGGTTACCGAGAGTGATGGAATTATTTTCTCTCTATTCAGAAAAAGGGAAAATCATGTATAGATGAATAGCCCAAGACTACAGAGTCCTTGGTGACTGATACCTTGACTGGCATCCGTAGAGTGACTCATACATAAAGATTATTCACAAAGCAAGGAAAAAGCTTCTTGTCGTATTCCAAGCAAGACTTTGTTTCAAGGCATATCTAAAGCTCAGAAGCCCCCTAACTTAACCTTTCAAATCTATTCTTTGTTTTTATTTAATAGTGTCCAAAAGGCACCTTATCTTACAAAGAAGTGTCCTCTTCTCCACCGCACACAGACTGAATCCACAGCATCACAACTGGTCAGCTATGAGGTTACCACAGAGGACAGGAACAGATCAAAGAAAATGGGCAGGAAGGAAGAAGGAGAAAGAAAACAGATAAAATGTAAAGAGACAGTTACCATCCATTTCACCAAGTGCTGGAACAAAAGCTTCAGGTTCTGCCCTGGACAGGAGGGCAGAGGAGAGGTAGGTGCTTCCTTCGGTCATGGTCAGGATCAGCACCAGCATGGATAAGGTGTTTGCAAAAAAAACCTCACAGACAAAGCTATAGCATAAGTGCTTGCTCTAGTGGGGACATCTTGAAGAAGTGGGTCAGAGGGAGGGAGGGGACTGAAGACAGCCCAGGAAGGGCTGTGTGTGCACGGGAGCAAGACAGAGAGCCCAGGCCGGGGCACAGAGGCGGGTGAGAGAGATGCCAGGATGGAGAAGCAGGGCTGCTCCTGCACCGTGCCAAACCCCGTGGGAGGGCTCAGAGCAGAGGCAGTGCACACAGTGGACACACAGGGAAAGGACCACAGGCAGTTGGATGCTTGGTTTTTGTCATAAAACCACCCATTTCCTGGCTCTTTTTCCTATGCATGGGATACCAGATCCTGAGCCTTTCTCTCCTCACATTTCATGCATGACCCATCTCACTCTACAGACACACAGAAATCTTGGCTTCTTAAGTTCAGGTGAAGGTTTGACAGCAGTCCCAGAGAAAGGATGACTAACCCCACGTCCAAGGAAGGCAAGCATGGGGATCACGTTCTCCTGGGCGATGCACTGCAGGATCCTGGGTGCTCCGTACAACCCTCCCATGCAGGATGCCAGGGATGAGATGTACAGCCCTAGCAAAAACAAAAAACCCACCAAGGATACCTGGAGGAAGCAGAGAGAATGCAAAGTTCATTATATTGTGCCTTAAAGACACCCCAGCAGTCTTAAACACATGTATTTTAAGAGATCACATATTTTGTAACACTGTTAAATGAACAGAGCGAGCCCTGGGAAAGCACCAATTTAATTGGTCTGTGGTATAAAGTACAAGCAATTAATACAGGAAAATTATCCCATAAAAGTAATTTAATACTGAACATCCTGTACCAACAGAACCATTTTACAAGCTCATATCCAAGAAATTCTTTGTCACTTGGAGCAATTGCAGCAAAACAGCAGCTATTAGATTCCCCTTAAGTAACTGGAAGTGAGTTTATTTCAGGCGAGATCGCTTATATACAGAGCACATCATACAGGAAAAGCTGCCCAGGCTTCCCACCATCCAAAACAGGAAGACAAACCCCTGTGTCTCAGAGGGGAAAACCAATCCTGAAAGAAAAGCCACAGTAAAACCAAATCAAAATTGCCACTTAAGTAAATGGCATCTCAAAAAACATGCTCCAAAGGATATAATACAATGACCTTATTTTCCTGTCTTCAATGAGAAAAGAATTTCCTTTGGCCAATGTGAAACTTAAAAAAAAAAATTTTAAAGCCACAGTGCTAACAAGGCTGGTTTTAGAACTGGTTTCTGAAGCAGCCTTTCAAGCTGGGAGCATCTCCTGCAGGTGTGGAGGGAAAGGAAGGGCAGCTCCTGGTCTGTCACACAGAATTGAGGACTGGGGTGCCCCTAAGCAGGTCCCACTCTTGAGAGCTGCAAGCACAGACAGCCTATCTAAAACACCCCACCCAAATACACAAAACCCCACAATATAAACATTGTGCAAGAAAGCTTTGAAATGGGAGTGCTCCTGGCACTGCAGGATAAGGACATGGACAGAAAAAATAAAGAAACCAAGGTCTAGGGTCACCTGAGACACCCCCAAGTCCTGCAAGACCACACAAGTCTGCCAGCCAGCAGCCAGGCACAGAGAATGGCAAGGCATGAGGGTAACTCCAGCACAAAGGCCAGGCAGAGAGGAAAACCCCACATTCTGGTCCAAATCCAACATGCCCATGCTCCCCTGGAGCGAGTGCTGGAGGTGCAGACAGACATCTGTGGCAGAGGATGTCACCAAATGCAGGCCCCCTGCATCCCCCATGTCCTTTGCTCCCACCCCTCCTACTGTGGAAAAGAGGGTCTAAATGAGCACAGGTGCTCCCAGCTTTTTCCCCTGTTAAAGTCAGGTGGCACACGTTTTATTAGAAGGAATTGCAAAAATTTCCATGGCTAAAGATGATTCAAGCTACATCTGACTTCTTGTCTCCGAAATCTGCAGGCAGCAAAAAGGAGATTGGGTAAAAAGCCATAAAAAGCTTGCTGGTGGGGAAGGCATGTGAAATTACTGTCATGATCCAGAACTGTTCAAACTTCCTACCACAACATTTCCCCATGAAAATCCACTTGGCCTGGTGAATGGTATCTTGTGGGACAGAAGGAACCTGAGGCAAAGATGAGCAGATACCAGCTCTCATTAGACCAGCAGACAGACAATCAGCAGGGAATCCTCCCTTCCCTCTCCTCTAATCCTGCCCTGCTCTGAGAAATACTCGGAAGAAACAAACAGTTGTGCCAGACATCATATATTATTTTAGCTGCCAAAAATGTTTGCATTTAAATGTGCTACTTGACATTCAAATCAGGGTTAGAGGGGAAGAGTCCCTCTCACTGAGGCTGATGAAAGGTTTTGCTATGGGTTTTGAACATAGGAGAGTGTGAATACATTGCAAGGACTTGGCAGTTGGAGCTCATTAGAAATGAAATTACTGAACCTCATTTTTATGTTTAAAAAGCAAAAAAAACCACTGTAACAGAGAAAAGCAGCCAAGCACTTGCTCACCTGTGATAGAAAGGGAGAGTTTGGAGGAGTAATGATCTCTCCCTGCTCCCTCTCTCCAAAGTCATTAAAATCTAAAGCATCTTGTAATAACTCAAAGAAGAAACATGAATATTGGGATTGCACCATTTGTTTGTCCAGTATTGGGGGAAAGAAAACTGAATTTGTTTTGCGGGGGGGAAGGGGAGATGTTTGTTTGCTTGTCTATTTTTTCTATTTGACATTATTAAATATCTTCTCCTTCATTACTAGGGGATTTTTCATTTTCCCCCTGAGGGTTTTGAATTTAAAACACAGCTTTAACAATCTCTTTCTCTTCAGCAGATTCATTTAAAGCTGATTCTTTTGGTTACTGCACTTTTTGCCCATTAAGTCATTGGCATACAAAGAGGTTGCCTTACAGAAGGCAGGATCATTCTTTTTTTCCCTGAAACAGGGGTGGGTTTTTTTACCTCAGCAGGAAGTGGCAGAGCCCCACTAATAACTGGGAGTTTATTTGGGGGGTGAAAGAAGTTTAGAGCTGAAATTACTTAACAGAGCCAGAGCTTCAAATTGATATTTTAGATTAAAACCGTGTTACAGATCGAACTATGTAAACTTCTCAACTTCAAATGAATCACAAGAAACAGTGTCAAACACAGTGAACCCATGAGTTTGGATAGCACTGAATAACAGAAAATTAGCCCTTCTATATCCCATCCAAAGAAAGACAATGGCACACACCAAAATCTCTTGCTGTCTTTCCAGAGGCCTACAGTGGTGAGGTTCACTGTGTGTTACACTACAAACCCCCCTCATGTAAATACTCTGTGTGGAGTGCCTCCAGTTTAATAATCCTATTGCTCGCCCTGCAATTACAGCTGGCTAAATATGGAAATGTGAGCTTCGCTTGACTTAGTAAAGATAAGCAGGGGGCTTCTTTAGAGATTTCAATTTGGTCTAAGCTTTCACCAACGAGAAAGGATATACTGAATAAAATACAGCATTTATCATTAGACCACATTAGCATACTTTAGCTCTTAAAGCTATTGCTGGGTGATTATGCCAAGACTTGGCATTACGGGATGTGCTGGTGAACGCAGAGCTATTCAAATCAATTGTACACTGGGATTTGCAACGGGGAAATCCCCCTGGATTTTAACGAGGGATGCGTACCCACATTCCTTAGGCTTTTGGGAAACTCAAGCATACAGTAAAGCAGATGGCAAAGCACCATTACATAAAAGCACAAGTTACCTTCTCTGCTATCATGAAGTCGTAGCGGAGTGACTGACGGGTGCAAATGGCTCCCAGCAAAAAAACAAAGACCATGTACAGAAACCACCTGCAAACAACAAAAATAAACCATTTTCTTCACAGCGAGACAAGACCATTGAGAATTCTGCCACTAGGAGAGCCAGGAGACAGTCCAGGTTGCCCAGAGAGGCGGTGGATGCTCCATCTCTAGGAACATTCAAGGTCAGGATGGACAGGGCTCTGAGCAACCTGTTCTGGTTGAAGAAGTCCCTGCTCATTGCAGGGGGTTGGACTGGATGGCCTTTAAAGGTCCCTTCCAGCCCAAACCATTCTGTGATTCCGTGGTTCTGCAGGTACCCAGGTCCCCCCATCTGGCAGTAACATTAACAGCACAGCCAGCCTGCTCTGCAGCCTCAGCCAGGATCCTCTTCTGGTGTTCTGGCCTTTCCAGTACTCACGTTGGGGGATAATTTTGTCTGTAAAGCCCAGAGCAGAGAAGGGAATGACCACGGCCTTGGATAGATGGGTACATGTGATACTTCTGTGTCCTGTGGAATCCCCCCTCTTAAAACAAGCACCAATTTCAGCAGGAATCCCTCCAAATCATGAAGATTCTTCCTTCCTGACTGAACCTTGGTACATGATTAAAAGTAATAATTTCAAAGGCAATTTAGATGGCAATGAAAGCAGGCAGGAAAAGCCTACTGAGGGCTTCTTCTATTTTTAATATGTAGCAGTGGAAAGTCCTCCTGGAAAGTAGCATTTCCTTGGGAAAGGCACTACTTGGTGATGCAGGGCTTCCCTGTTTCCCTGGTCTTGCAGGTGGGTAGGTCATCTCACTTCTCTTGGCCCCATTTTCCCAATAAAATTTTGATACTCCTTTTCTATTAATATAGAAGAAGAACGCAAGGGAGAAAAGAAAAAGAAATACAACCCCCTTCCCCCTTTGAAATCAACAGCAGTGAATGACAAAATCATCCCCCTCTCAAGCCTTGGAGAACTCTGCATCCCACTCTGGGACAGCCAGGCTGCAGCAGCACAAGCACCCCAGCACCAGCACAGATCCCACTCAGCAGCAGAAGGACTGAGTACATCCGCACCAACAAACGTCTCCTCCAACCCACCCAGAGTACGTGGTGGTAAAGGATGACAATTTGAATGAGAGCCACACTTTAATTTTCCAGATGGCTGAGTAATAAAAGGTTGATGGGAATATGAAATGGATTGGTCACACTCAAGGCAGTCTGCAGAGCAAATTTTCCCCAATCAATGACTTACGAGGTGCCAATAGCAGCCAGAGACCCCAGGGGGATGTTGGAAGAAGGCTTCTGGAGATCTCCACTCATATTGAACCCAGCCATCACACCTGTATTTTGCAGACACAAGTGCAATTTAGAGTCAATCTAAGTTATAGTATATATAACACACATTGCACTATGGAATATAATTTAATCAATCAGTTCATGGATTGCTTCAGTAACTCTATCACTTCATTGCACTGCCACACAGACAAATACTGGCTCCCACCACTTGCTTGGTAAAAAACTGTTCATGTCTTTAATAGAAGCCAGTCACCACTAACGTGTCAAAGAACCCTTTGTCCAGTTTGAACAATGCTGGGGGAAAAAGAAACAGTATGTGAACAAAACCCATCTTATCTTCATACAAACCCAACAGAAGACAATGCTGCCAATTGGTGAAAAGAGAAATGCCACTGTTCATCAGGGCAGCACATGCAGCAGGTGGTACAACCCCCAGAGCAGATCCATTACAGGTCCCTGCATTCACAGGGGACAGCCACTGCTACAAAACAGCCCGTCCTGTCCATATTAAATGATGATCACATCAGCAGAGGGAATAACAGTGCTCGCGGCACGTAGGTGGCACCTTCCAGCCAAGGGATCTGCTTTGGAAGTAGGCATTATCTCTGCCTTGCAGACAGGAAAACAGAAACACTGAGAGGGCAAGTGACTGCCCCAGTGTCACACAGAAAACACATGGTAGGGCTAAGAATAAAATCCTGAACTGTTATTTTAGGCCAGAGTACAGGGTATTATACAACCAGGGACGCTCCTTAGCCTAAAAAATTACCCTCTAAAGACGCAAGAGAGGGAAACAGGATGAAGCAGAGGATTTCAGTCTCCACATTAAGGCTAGAAAGCCAAGGTACAGATTGGTTAAGGGGCTTTGTCCATAGCTGAAGGAGGAGTCATACCAGGCTTGTCAAGAAAACAGAGATTCCCTTGTCACATTATGCCAAAAGTTTTCTTAGAGGACTTTCAGGTACCTGCTATAAATAAAAATAAATAAATAAAAACCTGCGATTTAGAATCCTGATGGGAATTTGGACAATTTGAAGGCAGAACCAAAGACTTTAAGATACTAACTTCTGCCCATCGCTGTCCCCCCCTGGGATGTCAGACTAATGTCTTCATGAGGACACGTGGGCCAGGAGCCAGGCAGCAGTGCTGATGGCACGGTCCCTGGAGCCAGGGTGAGATCACCACAGAACAATGGGAAGGAGGACGCCAGCACCATGGCACTCACAGCATCTGGCAGCCCCGGCAGTGGGGGACCGACCACATGCCGGTCCACCACGGCTGCCAAGCCCAGCAGCCATTCCTCAGGTTCAGAGGGCATAAGAATGACAAAGTCAGTCTCTGCAGCTGCAAATCTGAGTGACTACAGCTCTAAATCAGCATCAGCCCCTTGCATTTTAAAGCTCAAACATTGATTGCTGCTTGGAAGGGTTTTTTTTCCCAGGATGAAGGATAGATGAGCTGTGGGACCAATCTCAGGGTAAAGGGGACAAACCCAAATCAGCCAGATGGATGCCTTCCCTATTCCCTACAGACCTTGGTCACTGGTGGGCTCTCAGCAATGGCTGGGTTGCTAATCATGGAACAGAAACTCTGCTCTGCTCTGTCCCAGGCTTTGCTGTGCATCTTCCTAGCACCATCTCCACGTCTGCTCAAAGGGAACTGTAACACCTCCGCTCCTCACTGCCCTGCCACAGGGACAGCACATAAATGGGTACAAGGCACTCTCACATTGCCAAATGCATCCAGGGCTTTATTTGTTTATATTATTAATGCTTTTTCCTTGATCATCTCTTTTTTTCCCCTTGATCCATCCACTCACCAGCCATCTTTTCCTGTCATCTCCACCATGGAACCAGAGCCCCGACAACCATTCCCTGGTCTCCACAGAATCCTGGCATTCCTCAGCGCCTGGAAGAGCTTTTCTTCCAAATTCAGACCAGATTTGAATCCCTGACACCATACTGAAAGCGTTACAAATCGAGTTCTTCATTTTCTCCTGGAAGACTATTTTGTGGATATACTTCTGAACAGCACAGCTGAAAGTCCGTCAGCTGCTCTGGTTTTCTCTAGATAAAGCTTCCATGCAGAGTTCAAGCCCTGCTCCTTTCAAACAGCTACACAATAGGCTTAGCTACAGGTGAGAAAAGTTAGGAAGGCAGAAGTCCATGGAAATGGTCACAAATATGCTAAACAAAGTCTCTATGAAGCACTCTTTGATGACATGCTACTTTGCAATTCAGAGACAAAGCAGAAAACTTAGAATTCTCTGAATTTTTCTTCCAAAGGGAACAAAGTATTGTCAGGAGGACAGCTGTTAATCTCATGTGCTTCTTGGCCAAGTTTCTCAAACATCTGGCACCACCTTTAAATCTTCCAGCTTGAGTCACCTCTTCCTCATCCAAAGTCCTGCCTCAGCAAAGCACTGGGGAAACACCAAAATGGCATTTTCTGGACTGAACATAAAAAAGTTGAAGACGTGAGTCATTGGCACGGCAATGACTGCACAGCCTGGGCTGCCTCATTGCCTCCCTCCCACAGACCCACGCACGCTCAGGAGCAGCCAGGAGATGACTTCCCAGAGCCTGCATAAAGAGGATCTGGAGACTGATGATTGACCTCCTGCCCAGCAGTGACCAGGGGTCACACCCAGGCCACTGCACGCCACTAGCTTCTGTCAGGGCCCCCAGGAGGTCACCAGAGTCTCATGGGTTCCACAACTAAAGGTCAAGGCCACCACAGAGGGAACCAACTCAGATATTCTCAGCTACCCAGGCCAAAGCCATCTCCTCTGTGCTGCAGTTATGACTCTGACCCGACTAGTGCGGAAGTATGGACAATCTGGTAGTGCAGATGTATGGACAAGCCAAAGCCACCTCTCCACCACCACCCAAAAAGTAATTCTCCAGACAGGATGACAATTGCCAAAGAGCAGTTCTGAGAGGGTCTTTTGCAAGCAGCTGAGTAAGCAGCCCACTTTTCAATGAAAGGACAACCTGACTAATTAAAAAAAAAAAACAACATCCTAAACAATCTCCACCATCCATAGCCTCAGCCAGCCCCTGCCAGAGAACTGATCTGACTTGCAAGAAGGCACAAAAAGCCTTGTCAGAGATTCTGGCTGCTCAACAGAGGAAAATCTCTACACTTGCATCTAAAACTCAGCAACACAGAAAAATCGGGATGTTCCTTCCTTCAGACATAGGCCTATCCCTAGGGAAATGGCCAATCCCTTCTGAACTCAAGCAATCATATCTGCAGATTGTCCATGGAGAAAATTATCCACCTCTCTGTTTCAAAGAGATAGCAGGCTGGATTTTCCACACTGGCTATTATCTTAGAGAGCAGCAGATAGTGACAAAGCTTCTGGACAAAGAAGCATGAAAACACAGTCAACCCAGCCAGGAAATTATGGCTGAGACAGTCTGTACATTGCTGCTATTCCCAGTGTAATCTGGTGCTGGGCATCATCCAGGCGGTGGATACGTGCATGAGGGGACCACCTACACTGTGTGTCAGACAGAACCATCAGCTCCACCAGCCATGCTTTATGACCGCAGATTTGATCGCTCTTGCGAACGCCCAGTGCATTTTTCAGTGAACGTACTATAAAATATAAAAGGTAGGTTTTTTCCCTTCACCCGGGAGGTGAAGAATGGAAAATCTTAGATAAGAATTGTGGCTAATTTTTTAAAAGGGCCAACTTCTCCACTGATGTAAGCTGGCACCTCGCCATAGACTTCAATGGAGTTGTGCCAGTTTACATCATTTGATAACTTAGCCCAAAACTTCTAAATCTATTTGCTGTCATTTTGCAAGTGCCAAATATGGTTTATTTCAGAACTGGTTTCTGTGCGATGATATTTTCCACTAATGCCGCTTCAAACGACGTCTTACTTTCTTGTATCACAAGACAACACACTTCTTTCATTAGACAGAAAACCTCGGGGATTTAGTACAAAAACATTCTCTGCACAACAGAAACGGCATTTATCTTAATTTTAAAAATGCACTGATGGCTGCGTGGCTGCTGCTGAGAGCTGGCTGTGGGCAGGCGGCTCCCGAGACTCCCTCCCTCCTGAAAAGCCCCGGCTGGGTGGGTAGCCAAGTGTTCACCTATCACAGCACAGCAGCAAAACGTGTGCATTAAGGAGGTGTTTACAAACATGTAGGAGAACATTTGGTTAATGCACAGCATCTCTACAGGGGCACATCCACATCTTCCACAGCGTGTATTTCAGACTTTTGACTGAAGCCAGCAAATCCGAGTCTTCCATGCCCATGCTCTCCCATTTAGGCCAGCTCTAGATGTATGTTTTGGATCTCTGGGCTACTTCCTTATGATTAAATGACAACCTTGGGGGAATAAAGCCAGCTGCACTGAAAATCCAGCTGAAATGGTTTAAACAGCTAATGCACAGGGAGTAAACATACCAGCCTCTGTTTACCAGCACTCAACCATAAAACTGGGGTAACTTCACTCACATTGCTGGAGTCGTACCAATAAAACACAGAGGAACAGAGAAAAGAACCTGACCTGGAGCAAAACAATTCCAGGAGGATGCTCATAGGAGGCAGCATGATGCTCCTGGTCTGCCAAAGGCTGGGATGACCATCCTATGCCTATCAGCTGAAGCATGTCCCCAGCTGCTCCTCCTGCCTGTTTGGTCCTGGCAAGGGTCTCTCCACAGGTCCTGCTCCCCCTTCCTGAAGAGGCTGCCCCTCTTTGCTTTTACAGCTACCAGCCTGCATTTCAGGCATTTCTGTTTCACTGCTATGTCTGGGCAACTTACAGCCACTTTTCAGTTCATCCCAGAGACCAAACTTAAACTGGTTGAATTCAGATAGCCATTGCAGAGAGAGAGAGGAAAAAGCCTATCCTGAAAACATCAAAATAGTTTCACTTCAAAGAGGAACATTTCATCTCAGAAAGGTCCAAACAATTTGTTTCACAATTTCCGAAACATTTTTTTAAAAAACTTTGTTATCAAAATAGCATCTTAAATTGTAAACTAGCATATGCTAAAAATTAAAAAGGGTAAACACAACATTTAATAATTAAAGACAAACAGAACATTGCTCTGGGTCAAAGAACTGTTTCAAACTGGCTAACTGTGACCCCTCAAAACTAAACAGAATATTGTTTTGCTGCAACTCTCCCCAAATTTCTGTTGTATCTTAAGGCAAAGGATTTTGCTTCCAGTGTTTCAGCTGGGTCACCGTGGGGGTTCCAGCAGAGGTGGGGACCACTGGGGAGGACCACAGGCTGGAGGGGACAGCCTGGGAGCAGTGCCAACCTCTCCCTGTCATTCCTCAGTGCCACTTGCTCACAGTCTGCATCACCCTGCCTGCCCTGCAGCAGCAGCACTGGCAGCAGAGAAGTCTTGACTCCCATCCTAGAAATTTCTTAATCACACCACAAGCTCTTCCATGCAGAGCACCAGACACAGCCCTGCATTTTATGAGGCTCCTGAACTCTGCAGTGCTCCGAACAGCAGTGACAGGAGTGATAGTGATGTTATATGGTACCACTGGCACTGCTACTCTGAAGGAATAATTTAAATCCTGTAAATAACCAAGCAATTAAAAATAACACATGAAAAAGCTGTGTTAACAACCAAAGTAATTATACATCATCCCAAACTGTGTTTTCAGAGAATGTTTCACATTACTACTGGTATTACTACTGCTAACTAAACAGAGCAACAGGCTGCCAGGGCTTTGAACAAATTTTATCTATTAGCTTTGGCATTCTTCCTAGCAGCCAAGCATTAGCAGTGATGAAGAATCATTCAATATGGCTAATCACGGTAATTTTCTGCACAGTTTTGTCATAACTGTTCCTTCTTCTACAACCAAGGAACTGGGAAAAATCCTGCTTTCCTACACCAGTGGCAGAGCTCAGGAGGAAGGTCTTTTTCTCTAGGGGACTCACTTGGGCCAATCAAAATTGACAACAAAGAAGAGGGCAGAAGATGTCTTCTCCATGGTGCCCATACTTCAGGAAGGTGAGTTTTCCAGGAAGAAGTCTACACAGAGGCAATAGCCAGCCTGATAAGGTGGGAGAGAGGATCTCAAAGAAAAGTTTGAAGTCCTGCACTAGGTGCACCTGACAAAGTGATTTCTGCTACCAGAGCATTCCTCCAGTCCCATCAGTTTCACAAAACCTTTTCGTTTGTCTCCTTGTACCACAGCAAGTCTGCAACTTCCAGTGAGTTGCTTAGAGCTAATCCTCTGAAAATTCATTCTGTAATCCAAGGATTCATTGCTATGGAAACTGCTTATAATCACTACTTTTTATAGCTTAAAACACCCAGCATCAACAAAAGGTATTGTAACTTCAACTGATAGTTACTGCATTCCCACTGGAGATTGTCAGCTCTGGAAAGAGGACATGCATCATCCTGGTAATTTAAGAGAATGAATAATAAGAAGGTATCTAATTAAGCTCATAAATATGAGCTCTGCTGACATTCAAGGATGAACCCATGACACCACACAGCAAATGGTGGGTCCATCCTGGGCAATGGCATGAGCCCAGCTCAGCCACCTGCTGAGGTAAGATGGAGACAAGGTCCTCCTGTGCTCTTCCCACTGCCCAAGTGCAATCAAGTCATAAGGCTCACCTGATATGATAAACCATGATCAGCCCTTTTAAATAGGCTTGATAACTTCTGCCCTGACAGCATTGGCCAAGATCAGTGCCCGAGCCTTGTCCTCGGCAGGGAAGGATTTACACCACCACATCAACCCATAGAGTTCACCAGTTGTTTCTGACCACAGAGACAGAAGAGCATGTTCAAGCAAACAAGACGTGAGTGCACAAAATTGAAGATGCTGGAGGGAAGCCTGAACCTTTGAATTGACCACCTGGGTCTGCTATGGCCAAGTGCAGTCCTGCTCTCTTCTCCTCGCAGCCCAGAGGAGCTCCCCTTGCTTCTGCTCATCTCCAAGATGTTCCTGTGGAGGAAAAAATGGTGAGGATAAAACTTTGCTGTACCTGTGGCAGCTGGGAAAAACACTCCAAACACGGTGAAGAAGGACTCCCCCTGGCTGTAGTCTGGCAGCGTGTTGTTGAACATCAGCTCTTCCGAGTAGCCGACAAAGCCGTGCTCTGTGGAGACATGGAGGGCAAGAGGAGAACCTCAGGAACCACCAGGGCTCCAGGAGCCCCTCCAGTGGCTCTCAGCAACCACCCACCCTCTAAACACACCTGCAGGGGCTGCTTCCAAGGACCATCTGAAAGGATGAATGTCAGCTTATATGGTGGGGGAGAAGGCAGAAACCAGGCTTGCCACTCCTGCCCCATCTTTCTGAGGTCACACACGCACGAGTTTCACTTTCCAAACAAGTTTTACAGAAGATGGGGGAGAGGGGAAAGCGATGGGTGGGATACCAATGTCATGCACCTGGTTTACTGGGTATATGATGGAGGATCCTACTCCCTCACTGCACACTTGAAAGATGGGTCAAATTCTTCCACAAACCTGACTTTGTTAGGAAGAGCTAAGCCTGACAGCTGGCATGCAAGGCATTAATTAGGAAAGGTTTCAGATGCTTATAGATAGAGAAGATAACTCACGAAAGCAGGCTAAGGAATTAATGGGTATGACCATGAAATTATTAATTTCGTTTTTAACAGGCAACACTGCTTTTTAATGGAGTATCTTAATCTATGGAAGCTTCTCCCTGTCAGTAATCCAAATGCCAGCTGGGGGTGGAAGGTGAGCAAAGTCGGTTCCTTTTTCTCCCCTGCCACTACAATCTTTTTCCACAAGACATGTGACTGCAATAACTTGAATTTTCTCATTAGCAGGCAGGATGTTGTTTATGGCTGCACATGGTGATGGCCAGAAATTAAAAAAAGACTCCATCAAAGCTGTCCCATGCCTCAAAGACAACTTTAATGATGTTTGGACAATAGATTAAACCAGAACATTAAATCAGAGCTCTGAGCACAAGACATATCCATTTAAAGTCTCAGAATATAACTAACCACAGAGCTTTGAAGTTTTCACAGAAAAACCCTATAGATAATCAAAAGTTTCCTACTACATCTGCATTCATTGTGTTGCCCAAACATGGATGGAAACACTCTGATAGAAGAGGTCTCCTGTTGCTAGGCTTTGTAAAAGCACTAGCTCTCTTCACTAGGAACAAGTCCCAGATGAGATTTACAGGGAACAAGGTCAGCACAACACACTGACCTCTGCACCTCACAGATGTCTGCAGAAAGTGCACTTTCTGGAGAAATAGAAGGGGAATTTGTGTAGGCTGTATGTTCTAATAGGTCCAGACCTGTGTGGCTTCAACCAGAGTTGATGCTCACGACAGCACATGGCCTGGCTGCAAAGCTCGCACCAAACTGCTCAAGGGAAGTGTTGGTGCTTGGCCAAGGGATTTTTCACCAAGTATGTGCTCCTCATAGAAACGTTAATGTTTCATTTAAAAGGTGAACAAAATACTCATCTCACCCCACAAACATCTGCAGACCTTCTCCAGACAGAGCTTTGAAGCAGCAGCATCAAATACATCTATGCCACTTGACATATTTTGCCCCAATGATTCATAAAAATCTCCTCTCTTGATGGTTTACGCTCACATATTCCTATCCTTCAGGTTTTCCCTAATCACAAATTGTCCTTTTCACAACACTTGCCCAGTTGGTGGAGGGCTTCTAAAAGCCTGACCCTCTCAGCCAGGCTGCTGCGAGCCCTTCCTAGCTGGGGGGTCATCTTCAGATTGAACCTGCACATTCCCTTTTCCATCACCCAGGAAGTTAAGAATGCCAAGTAAATGCCAAGTAACACCAAACCAAAAAAAAATGCCAAGTAACACCAAACAAAAACCAGACTGTTGCAGAACCTCACCAGGCACAGCATCCTGCTTTGTAAGTAAACCATCTCCAACTGGGGTCTTCCAATGGTGTTTTGGGGCTATATAATTCAAATGAGGCACTTTGGGTGCCTTCTGTTTCATTCCTCATACGAAAAGCCAAGTGTACAACCAGAAAATATTTTCTGTGGTACCCTTTTGGCCATATTATGGCCACAGACTGACCATGAGACCCGTGAGTCTGATGTCTGACCTGCACCTGTGTGCATCTGACCCTTATTAACAGTAAAAAATTAAATTATCCCCTTGTGCTCCATTCATTTGTATGTTGTTGCCTTTCCTACCTTATTCCCCTAAGTGGAAATCCTCAGTGGAAGAGACAAAAGCTCGAAGCCATGGCAGATGTCACTGGAACCACAGAAAATGACAGCCATGGATTTGTTGAAAGAGCCACAGGATGTGCTTACAACTCCATCCCGCTTCTGCTTCCTCTCCTCACAGCTCTGGCAGGTGAGAGGCCATTCCACATTTCCCCTGTATACAGAACCAGGAACCTTCTTGATTAATTTAAGAGAAGTTCATCCAAATGTTAGTTGTCATTGCATCCTCATTTCTCACTCAATCACCCTCCTGTGAAGCAAACCTCACATCCCTTTTGATCAGACTAGAACTTGCAATCACCACCAATTTAGGGGCACACAAGCATGGGGCTGAGGAAAACATGCTGGGAGCATCTCCTGCCTGCCCTCATGCCTGTGACCAGTGCAAGTCATCTGTGACCTTTCAGCTGTCACATTAATGCGACTAATTGTAGCTGACGGGGCAATTGGGCTGAAAATCATCCAAAACAAAACAGGAATCAGCAACTGAGACCAATCGGTTAAACCAACAGAGTCCTCGGTCAGATGTTCACAGAGTCAATTATCCACATCCCATTGAAAGTGCACTTCAAAAGGACGAGCTTCGGAAGGAGGAGGGAAGGAAATGCGATAGGGTCTATATTTGGCACTCTGATCTTCAAACGAGGCAAGATCATTTTATACATTTTTTCCTGTAAGGAGATCTTTTTCTCCAGCTTACTGCTGGGTACATGAGATCCAAACCAGATTCCTCCCTCCTTGCTCATTACAAAATATTTGTCTGAAAAATTTTGCTCTCAATCAATTTATGCCACCCCAGAACCTCTAAATCCTGCCTTTAATGATCCTGCTCTCAGCTGGCTTGCAGAGGGCTGGAGCTGAAGTGCTATAAACAATCTTCCCTGTGTCATGCTAGAAGAAAAGAATCCGGTTTCTTCTCTGTGCCGTGTCAGCCTTATGGGAAATGCCCAATAAAGAGCAGTAACAATTTATTTTCACCATTAGATACTCAATAAGGAGAAAGCAAATAATGCGTTCCTCAAGTGGTTGAGCTGATCTAAATAAACAATAGGGAAAAAAATTACTTAGAGCAGCATCTGAATTATTCCTGTGATTCTTCACAAATCAAGTCCTGACAGTTGCTCTTACTAAAATGATGTAATAAACAGTAAAAACCACCTAGCAAGTTTTGAATGGAAGAGCTTTCAGGATGAGTATCCTCCATTCACGTGTGCAGGGGGACCACAGGAGGCTGTACACCAGCCTGATGTAGTCAGAGGAGGAGGAGGAAGATGGTCAGAACTCTCATGTCTCTTCAGCCACCACAGATGCCTGAAAGGAGGCACCATCTGGTTGCCACTGCTGCATCCCTTCTCTTCCCCAGCACGTTTCCATATTTGGGCTTTTCTCGTACCCTCTCCCACCTCTCACCCTGTAGAAAAGCATGAAAGCAGGAGGTTTTTGGCACTCAGGACTCCCCTTACAAGGGCAGCCCCTCCACGAAGCCCAGGGCTCCAGAATGGGAACTCGAAGAGGTTGGAGAAGGGGTGCAAGGCGAAGCTGTGGTTACACGGGGTCAGGCCATTATGCAACAGCACAGAGCACGGCAGCGCTGCCAAGTTCCAGGCAACCTGGAGCTCATTACAGATTAGTTAAGTCTTGGCCAAATTCAATAAGCCTGTTCACAAGCTTAAGGTTAAGTAAAGCCTGGCACCGAGGCAGGGGCTAAATAGTGCAAAAATGGAAAACCACCTTAAGAAACAGCTCCCTGAAGACTGTCACATATTGCACTCTGCTTGTGATTAGAGATTTTAATTACAAAGGTGAATGCTGAAGGCTTGAAATGGTGAGATTTTTTCTTTTCCAAAATAAGTGAGCCCACACATTCCCTCCTGGAAGGTACTTGCTGAGATTTGCTTTCAGAGGAACAGCTGGAAGTGTTTGTCTTGCAGCACATTTCCCAGGTCTGACCTCAGCATTTTCAGGATCCTGTGTGATGTAAGGCATGGAGTGCCAAAGAGTAATTATATATCCTTGGCATAATTATCTCTGCTCTCTATCTTTTTCCCATTTCTTCTTCCACCACTAAACCCTTCTGGCGTAAGTTCTGAAATCCAGTTGTTCCCCTTGGATGCCAGTCCAAGCACACACCCAGAACGAGGTCCTGGTGTGGGTGCTGGAGATACCCAGGCACACCAGTGTGGAGAAAACAGGAATGGTCCTCACTGCCTGGTCCCACAGCTGCCATCCTCATCTGAGCACACACCTCTGCAGTAAGATAAAGTTTCACTCCTCACTAACCACATGCTTACATTTTCCTCCTCCAAACTCTTAGCCAAGGGCAAGGTACAAGCCCAGAACTTCTGAGCTGTTGACTCCCCCACGGGCAAGTCAAGCCCTGTCAGTCTGGTAACTCTCAGAAGTTGTGGTCTATGAGATGACTGTTGGGTGCCCTAAACCAAATTAATTCCTACATAGGCTGGAGTGCTCTACAGCAGGGAAGGAGTGAAATTCTCCCCCCTAAAGCCCTTGCAATACAAATTCTTCTCCTGCCTGCAGAATAAACTCACCCATGGTCTGGTGATAACCAAAGTTCCCCAAACACACATACTACCCATAGCTTACCACATCAGAACAGTGCCTTCACTTGTCCAAGGAAAGTCAGGCATGCCTGGCTTAAATGAAGTAAAATTTGGATGCCAAAGCACCACCAGCAATAGGTTTTTCAGCATCTCAGTGTGCAATTGCAGATACACAGGATTAACCATCCACATAGAAAACGTGGATGTGCAGAGATGGGTGCAAAGCCATGAATGTTGCCAAAACCCCAAGGACTTGTCTTTGTGCTCCCCCCCACCCTATGCAAACGCTGAAATTTAACTTCAAGCAACAAACAGCACAGGATCATTTGATGCAACAGCTCTGAAAGATGCTCTGCACCAACACAGCCACGTTCTGGGTGGCTCTGGATATCCTCAGTGAAGTGCTGGATGTGCCAGGGAATGACATGAGTCCAGCTGACCACAACCACAGCCCTGCAACGCCATGTAGCACACCCAGCGATGGGCACTGAAAATGGTGCACCTCTCCAGTGGATTGACACAATCTAAGAGGCATGAAGAGGCAACCAAGGTCATGCCTAACACTTGAATCAGCTTTCCCAGCAGAACAAAAATTACATCAATCAAAGCAGTGCAGTCACAAGCCTCACATCCCTCCATGCACACACTTGGCTTCCTGTGTTTGGGCTCATCTAACACCAACATTAACAATCACATTCCCAAGCTCTTCCAAGCCGGGCTGTTTCTGCAGCCATGCCTTCACAACTACCCAGCTCCAACTCCCGAGGTCCTCCCAGCATTTTTTCCCAGGCAAGTCCAACACTACCACTGCTACTTCCAGGCATTGCCCTACTGCTGCCAGCCTGGTACGGGTCAGGTGCAGGCAGAAATGTATGAGAAAAATGTGGAAAGGCTGGGAAGGAAAACAGGGAGAGGGAAGTAGTGCCGGAGGTGGACAGAGGACAGTGTGGTGGTTTTTGCGTGCTACCAGTCCACTGCTCAGCTTGCTGCAGGCTGACACTCGACCTGTGGGATGCATGAAGAGATTTTCACCAGAACGTCCCAGTTCTCTAAGAGAATGGTGAGGGAACTGATGAGTCATGGAAGCAGAGGGCGTTGAGCGGCAGAGCCGCGCTGACAAGAACAGAGAATAAACATGACCTGTGCTGAACTTGTACAGGAATACAAAAATTTTTTAACGTCTTCCAGGACGTCTCCTGCTTCACCTTTGGATAGAGAGATTTTGGCTGGAAGACTGGGAAGAAGCAGAAGGAAAAGAGAAGAGCTGCAGGGGAGGAGAGCTTGAGGAGATGGGACAGACTGATGAGACTGATGCCCCGCCTTCTGTCAGCTACGGCTGGACTCGCTGACCCAGGGGACCACATGCACCAAACCCAGGCTGCCCTTTTCTGCAGCTCCAGTGCAACGCCTGTGCCATGTGAGTCAGCATGGATCAGTGCACATTTCCTGCAAGCCAGGAGCACGTCAGGTCCGTGTTGGACTTGTGGGCAGCAGCACAGCTCCATAGCTGGAGATGGGGCATGTGCAGCCCAGCCCAGATGGAGAAGATCAAATGAAGGATCATTCCCTTTCCATACGTCAAATATGATCTCATGACTTTGGTTCATCTCAGTCCTCAGGGCCACATCCTGCCTGCTGGCAGCTCCCACAGTCTCAGTATTTCTGCTTTAAGAATCTTAAACTAGGTGAGGGAAAAAATAGAGAGGAATTTTTGTGTTGAATACATGCAGGTCAATGATTATGCAGTGACAAAAACGAAGCTATTACACCATTAACACATTGGCATGTGGCCACACTGACAGATCAGTGCAGAAAGGCTGCAGAGCATCTGCCTGAGCTGCCAGGGCACTGAGAGATGCAGGATGTGGGAGCTCTTCAGCTCTTGCTCTACCCCACCCCACCCCAACCCATGTTGCTGTTGGC
Organism: Dicrurus megarhynchus; assembly: GCA_013399195.1. NCBI lineage: Eukaryota > Metazoa > Chordata > Aves > Passeriformes > Dicruridae > Dicrurus > Dicrurus megarhynchus. The sequence continues at coordinate 98,155 of VXAD01009653.1, forward strand.
AGCCCTTGGCAGAAAGGGCTGGGAAGAGGAGGTAAGAATGCAAAGGGACTCAATTCCCTCTGTAATTTCATCCCTAAACACCAGTTAAACACATTTACTATCAAAAGAGCTCAGAGTGACCACAGACCCTGAGCCACAGGGAGCAGAAGCAAAAGCAGCACCTCTGTCACTGCTGTGACCCCGTGAGTCAGAACGGGGCCAGCTGAAAATTGCCACAGCCGGCATCACCCCACGCCTCACAGCAAGTGACGCCCTCAAAAAGGCCAAACCAAAGCTGAGCAGCAAGAGGCAGCCCAGGGAGGGGACAGAAGCTCATTGCTATTTTTCCACTTGTGAACAAATAAGCTCCTATTTTATCATCAGCACTAGGGAGATTGTTTCATGAATCAGGACAAACACCACACTTAGGTTTCAAACTCATCAGAGCTGCAAGTAGCAAAAAATAGGTTTTAGTGGGAAAAAAACTTGGCAAGAGGGTAGTGGGGAAGAAGGATCAGAGCAAATTTAAAGAAAGCAGGGAAGGAGTTCCCTTGCCCAAGACTTTCTCTGCACCCACAATAAACCTGGCAAACCTAAAAAGAGAGAGTATGTACAGTCTGTAATTGAAGGAACGAAAGCCACAGTTAAAACAATCTAAAAAGGCCAAGCCCTGAGAAAGGCAACTCGAATCCCTTATCTTTTGATGGAAAAGAATGTGCTCCCTGAGATTAATGACGTGTTTACCCGAAAGGAAATCGCCGCCCTTCTGAAGCAGCGAGTGTTTGTTCCTCCCGAGTCCCTGCTTTCTGCTCCAGAGCTGATCTCCCAAACCTCCTGTTTAAAGTCAACACACAATACGGCTTCCTGCTGCCATGGGGGATCCCACCATTAACCCTCTCCCAAAAACCGCCCTCCGCCGCACCTGCGCATCCCCCCCAACACCGGCGGAGACAAACCCGGGCTCTTTGGATGTCACTCAGAGCAGCGGCAGCCCAGGCACGGGCGGCACGCTGCCAGCGATGAGGCTGCAGGGCGATGAATCAGCCCCGTGCACAAACACCGCTCAGGCGAGCAGACAAATCAGCCAGCCCGGAGGCTGACAGCGCTGTCGAGGGAAAGAAAGCACTCTGGGCAACCTCTTCTTAAGGCGCTCAGCGTGTCCTGCAGATCGGCCTGCTGCGGGATGCTCCTGGAAAGAAGTTTAACATCAGCCAGAGCAATGGTCTGCTGTGTCAGAGGAGGCATGGGGGGACGTGGGGTCTCTGCACTGAATACCCTCAGGCGAGCAAGTAAGACGGGAGCAGAACTGCGAGGGCTGATCTCTTTGAGGAAACCCGAAAAAAGTCTGCTCAGGGTCGTCATCCCTTTACATATTTACCCTCTCTGGTAACTGCACCCCCAGTCTCCTCGTGGAGCATCCCAGCCATGGGAGCCATCAGATCACAAGCACCTCCTCTCCCTAAAGTCAATGGACCTGCAGTACTGGGTGCTGGCCAACAGCTAAAAATAGCACAAAAGGCAGAATAAACAAACGGAGCTGCTTAAATCTGTCTCCGATGTTTGTCTTTAGCTAATGGAGCGATTTTCATTTGCAGGATGCTGTCACCTCTCTCAGATCAGGAGGTAGCCTACGCTCCCCCCAAGCTCCCCCCAGCCACACCACATCTCCTGCAGGACTGGACTGGGTGGGAGGAAATGCTAATTTCTGCCCAGCTCACCATGCGCCTGTTTTATCTCTGCCTCAGCTTCTCAGGAAAGTGGAAAACCACTAACGTACACAAGAGCACACTCGGAGCCTGCACAGGCAGCTCCTCGTCACAAAAGCACTGCTTAAATAAAGGAAAACTTAGGAATGTGCCTGTGGAAGTAGCTAGTGGGGCTGTTTGGCACTTACTCTGTCTCTACAGGTTGGTGGGGTTTGATAATTTTTTCCAAAAAAAAAGCCAAAGACTGAACATTTTCTGCAGGAAGAAATTCTGAAATGCTGGTTAGAACAAAAAGGAAGAGATTTTAACACAGGTGTTTCAACTTTATAAATTTTACCTTTGTTTTACATTATTTAATGCTAAGCACTAGACTTGCTGTAATATATAAATCCTTCCATTACTATTTGATTTTTTGATGTGGTATTTGCAGACTGGCTTGTTCAGTGGTATTCAAAGCAGCTGGCAAAAATAATTTTATTCATTGCAAAGAGGACGAGAAGTACAGTGTCCCTTGCTCCATCCGTCTTCTAGGAAAATAGTTTTCGTCAATGGGGTATCATTATCAATTAAAGAATGGTATTTCTTGGAAGTCATGCCCAGAGTGCCCAGCTGTGGGAGGCTCTGAAGAACTTCTCCAGTGAAAAGCCCTAGGCTCGAGAGATCAGAATTTAGGCTGAGTCAAGGCACAACAATTGCAGGAAAATGAGTGGCAGCTGAGCAGCAGCAGCAATGACACACATCCTTTGGGCTCATCAGAGTGACCTCCCCTCCATCTCGGAGCTACTCCGTGTGTTGTTTGGGACAAAGCTCAATCCATGCTGATCAAATCCCCATCTTTCAAAGGAAAGATGATACAACTTAATCCTGCCATGAGTCTTCTGCCATCTTCACGACTACAAGCATCCTATACTCCCAGCTTCCCATGCTAAATTATGGATATATTATCCACATGACAGTGGTACTTCAAAAGAAAACTATTCCTTTTGTTGGCTTTTTGATTTTGTCTCTAAAATGACAGTTTGTTTTTGGTTTTGGAAGGTTTTCATTATCCTCTATACAACACATGCACAGCTACAGCTTTAAGTCTGGCTTCAGAATGCAAATCAAACCAGTGTTTGATTTTGGAAAGGTTGAGCAAGATGTTGTCACCTAAAAGGATTTGTTTGTTTGTTTGTTTGTTTGAAACTAGTAAATGAATTCTGTGTAAATCATAGCATATATTTTCCCTACAAAAATCAAATTTTCAATGGATGCATTTCCCCCTTTGAGTAAAAAACAAAACCAGAAAGAACCACCAAGCCACCATCCAGATTAGTGAAGGTACAACCAGGAGAAAATGCCGTACTTACAGCCAAAAAAGGCCAAAAATTGCTAACACAAACCAGGAGAGAGGATGAACAGTAGATAAGGACCTATTTCCCACACAAACTTTTCTCTTTAGCCTAGGAGAGGATTGCAAACTAGAAGTGAAGCAGCTGGAGGAAGAATCTAATATCTAGAAATTATCTTAATAAATTAAATCCCTAAATAAGGAAAGCTGATTCAGGGCACAGCTGAACTGTGACTGGAATTAAACACTGGGGGAATGAAAAAAGAGGAGGTAAAATACCTCCATCATTTGAAAACGATTATGTGGTGGCACCAAAAAAAGAGAGAAAAAAATCAATGCAATTAAATAAAGCTGTCCCATCTAAACACAGCAATGGGGAGAGCGGGAGAGATTGTGGGATGAAATATATCTTTCTCAAACCAGTGAGTTTTATTAGTTCTCTAGCATTAAACAAGTTGCTGCTGAAGGACAGCCTGCACAGGAGGTTTTATGGGAGGAATGGATAGGGAAAGCCCACATGAAGGCAAAGTCTAGCAGGGAACAAAGCCAGCCGAGGTATTTCAGGATTTATTTAAAAGCTCTAGGAAGACGAGCTTAGCATTGCTTTGCAGGGAAACAGAGAAGGAATTAAAGGTTAAATCAATGTGTACAAAACCTGCTGTGTACATTAAGAGCTCTGTTACCTACTGAGCAAGTTTAAACCTGTAACAACCTCAGCAAACCCTCTCCTGGCTCCAGGAACGGAGCTGGGCCAGCCAGTCCCTGACAGCACCGTGCAGTGGCACATTTTAGGGTTTCAGGGGAGGTCAGGACCCTCCTCATCCTCAGCAGCACGTGGCAGAGGGCTGCTTGCTCCCATGGCCACTCAGATGGAGCTGCCTAGAGAAGAGAAGGCTCAAGACGAGCACCAGGAGTCTTCCAAGCAAGGTGGTTTAATGCAAAAGAGAAGGACACCAGATTGTACCAAGTCCTCAAGAGACCCAAAACAGCAGGTTTAGGCTGCAGGAAGAGGGGGTTCACCTGAGATAGCTGTGACTAGAGCAGGGTCCCCAAGGATGCAGCAAAGGCTCCATCACTGGAAATTTTTAGGAGCAGATTGGATGCACATGGCATCCATCCCCAGTGAAGCCCAGTAAGTGCAGAAGGGCGGGACCCGCACACCCTAAACCCTCCTCCCCTCTTTACCCACCTCCTGGGCGATGCCTCGGGGCGGTAGGCTCGGGAATCCTGCCTGGTCTCGGCAGAGCAGGGTCACAAGGATGCCAGTCCCAGCCCCGGGGTGCAGCAGCTGTGCTGACACCTGAGCATCTGCCAGCAATCGGGACTGCTGCTCCTCCACACAGTCCTTCTGCTGGATGTCCTCCAGCAAGGAAACACCGTGAAAACCTACCTACAAACAGGGCAGCCGAGTTACATCTCAACCTAAATCGGTTGGGTTTTTTTTCTTCTAAATAAACTGCTTTAAATACCTACTTCAGAGAACCTGGACAGAGTGGGGTAGCTTTCCTCTCACTATCTAAATAAGGCCTCTAACAATGTTATCACTTTCCAAAACACATCTGTCCCGCAGCTCCTAGCCCAGACAATTGGCAGGTAACCAGTTAATAAATGTCTTCGCCAGACTGTTGAATAGGCTGGCCCCGGCTCAAGAGTGATGTCAGGGCCATTCAATGCACTATAATTGGAAAAACCTGGGAAAAGCAATCCCATGTTTTTTAATAAATAAAGAGTGTATTAGCAGCGTCCTGCCTTTATTCACCACGATGTGTACCTTGTTCAGTAGCAAAGTGGGATTTTATTTTTTTTCTGCTGCCGCTCGCACAGTGATTTCTACTTGGGATTTGGTGCCAGTTTCCAGATGTGTCTCAGGCCAGGAAGTCAGCAATCAGCCTGGATAAAAGCCTCTGGGATTTGCTGCAGATCATCTTCTGACACACACATCCTTCCTGCACCCTCTCTTGATATTGGGGCACACCCCTTGTGCCCAAAAATAAAATAAAACAACCCAGAGCCAAGCAGAAGCCCCTGATTAGGATGCTTTGATCACTTTCATATTCAATCTGTGGGAATATTTCTAATTAATTCAGTCCATCAAAGCCCCAGAGGCAGCATTTGAGGGATCTTTACAACACCAGAGTGTCTATATACATAAATCACTTCAACAATTGCAGGTTCCCCGTCTGCTGGAGCAGCTCCAGGCAAAGCTCATCTTCCACAGCTCCTCACCACTGGTACCCACAGGAGAGCATCAGCTCCCCGGGTTGGCCATAGAACATTGGAGGTGGATGAATCCTCCAAAGCACTTGCCCTTGGAGGAATAAATGAAGATGATAAATGAGTTTTCTGGGCTCCATGTGAGCAGCTTTGGGAAGATAAAACCCAAGTGGGTGACATGAAGGATGTGGTTTGCATGGAAAGTAATCCCAAGCAGAAGCACCCTGACAGCAACATGCCTTTCAAACCTCCCTGCATCCCTGAGAAATGAACTACCCAGATTTCCCAGCCTGAGGAGAGGGGTTTAGCCCCACACAGCCAAGCTCCATGCTCACCCCAGCCATGTGGTACCATCTGCTGCAGGACAGGGGGATCCCAGCCCAAGGGGACACAATTACTGAATTACCAACAAGATAATTTTTTTTTTTTGCCCCCACCAGGCATTTAAGAGGCTGTTGTTGGGCCCCTTTTGCTCACGTTGTGATTCCTTTCATCTCCCCATCAAATTAAAAAACAACCAAATTAACACCAGCCCTCCTCCCAGTGATCCCCCCCCCCTCCATGAGCTCCCACAGCCGCTCTGCTTTAACAGGGCACCTGGGAGCCACTGCCAAAACAGGAAAGCAGGCGCCTAATTGAAAGGGAGTATTTGGGAGTCACCCTACACAAAAATTAGCAGAGATATGCTAGGAAAATAAAAGAGTGGGCATTAACGGATGGCTTATCTTCTTTTTTCCGTGACTCTAATGTTCAGGACGTGAAAAGGCCAAAAAAGTTTCACATACTGTTCTGAGGAGCTGGTCAGGGAGAGGAGCATCCTCTCCTCTTCTTTCACTGCTCCTCCCAAAATAATTCAGGCTGATTTTGAGGCATGGACCTCCATCATTAAAATGCAGACATACACAAGCCAAAACAACCTTGAACTGCTACTATGAAAATTTGCAGCAAGTGCTGAGTCTTGGTTATGGGTTGAGAAGTCGAGCACTGACCGATTTCAATTCACCTGTGTTAGGTTTGCTGCAAACACTAACCTGTGCCTAGGGAGAATGGGAGTAAGGATGTCTTCTGTCTGAAGGAAGGAGCACAGGGGGTCTCTGTTTCTGGAGGAGGGACTGAATTTTAAGGTGAGTGGCCAGAGACAGCTCAACGAGGCTGGTTTTGAGACAGAACAGGGAGCCCCTCTCCTCGCTACCCACCCTTGGCCAAGATCCCAGCCTGGGACTGTGACCAAGCCCCAGGGGAAGTGCCAGCTGGAGCCAAGGGAGGATTTAGGATTAACTCCAAAAAATCAGCGAGTCCCACCCCACCCTGCAGGCAGCTTTTGGAAAGGAGCAAAAGCCCTGGGGGCCAGGCAGAGGGACAGGGTAGCCTGGTAGCAAGCAGGCTGGCAGGCCCAGAGGGGTCAGCAGCATCTGGGCAAGTGACCCAGAGCACTCCCTGTCTGCTGGAGCCACTCAGCTCCTCCAGCCCCAGCTCCAGGCTGCAGGAGCCCGGCTGGCTCTTGGAGGAGGAGTGAGCCACAGCAAGAGAGGGGAAAAAAAAGGAGAAAGAGCCGCAGGAAGCCCTGCTGAGAAGCCCCCTTTTGTGTAAACATGCTCCGTCCTCAGACTAAAAATAAAGGCAAACCACAGGAAGGGAGTGAGTGCTTGGACAATATCCGATTTGGTGTGTGCCTGGGTGTGAGCTGCGGGAACGGGGAGAAGAGCAGGGGACTCCACCCAGCTCAACCACACAAAGGCAGCCGGTTAAGACCTTCAAGATGGACAGGCATTCCTGGAGATTATTTAAATTCAAGTAACTGCTGCTTGGCAGATGTGCAGTCCTTTGGTATGTGCGCAGCACTTGGAAATGTGAAGTGAGGGAAAAGGCTGCCATGGCAGACGCAGAAAAGGCAGGATGAGTGCACAAGGCCCATTTTACAGGGTCAGAGACTGAGACCCAAGGCTGTGAACTGAAACCCCATAAACCTGACATAAAGCAAGGACACGACCCAGACAAGCTGTCAGCTACAATCCAGCTCACAGGTCCAGCCTCCAAAACCACCTCTCCCTGCATGCTGCCTTTGCATCTCAGTCCTGCTGCGGCCACAGAACCAAACTGAAAACAACTGTTCCTGAGGGCTGTGGGGAGCCCGTCAGTGGAACGCCCACCCCAAAGGGGTCTCAAATGCTTTCCCCGGTGCTGGGCTTTGATGCACTGCACCCTGCCATTGTCATCAGCTGGCTCTGGAGGTTGGAGCTTCACCACCACCTGCGTGTCCCAGCTGCAGGCTCCTTGCAGGAGGGATGCTTTGCTGGTGGGTGCAATCCCAAGAGACAGGCATCCATCCATCCACCCATGCGGCGCAGAAAGCGTGCAGCACAGCGTGAGGAGGCTCCTCGGAGCCCAGCGCTCACCCTTGGTGCTGACACACCACTCAGAGGCCTTCTGGGGAAATGCAGGACTTGGGAGGATCCCCCCCGCCCAGCCTGGAAACCGACCTCTCACATGAAGCGCCTGTGAAAGCAGAGAACCCCAGAGCTCTCCTGCCAGCTGTACGGCCGCAGGTCCCACCCTGGGGCAGCGCTGCTCTGGGACACTGGCGTTTGGGGCTTGCATCCGGCCACCATCAGCCCCATGTCCCTCCATCCATGGAAGCCTTCCTCTCCTTAGTCAGCCGTGGCTAAACTGCAGCAACTGCGAGGCTCAGCCGCCTCATTTCCCTTCCTTTCTCTATTTTCAGTCAGAAGAAAATATGACAGTGCTCGGCAGTGGAGGAAATCAAAGACAGCTACGTTGGCCTCCACCTGGGCACGTTTCCTGCTGACGTTTGTATTCCTCTAATTCTTGTCTCCTGGTCCTATGTTCACTTTCCTACCACCAGGTCTCACCCCGAGTATTCGTTTTTCTCTACTATTAGAAAGGTCTACTACGAGCACAACAAAAATACAACACACACTCCCCCCCGGCCCCGTTTCCTTTAGAAAACAACTTCCTGTGAAACGCAGCTGTTGGGAGCCGGTCACTGCTCCGCTTTCTCTGCAAAACACGCCTCAGCAGCACAACTGCCCTTGCTTCGTTCTCATTTACAAGTATCTGCTGAAACTTTCACAGGCTCTCATTTGGGGCATTTCTTACATGCTAAATATAAAGCGCAAATGCCTTTCCATAAGGCTCTGTCTGACAGGGGAGCAGCTGCTTCTGCCGCCACGCCACCGTCCTCGCACACCACACGGGCAGCACAGAACAAAACAGCAGCACGGATGACACTTGTCAGTGTTACGAGTACCCACATGGCACCTCCTGCCACCCAGCCCAGCAGCCGAACCACAGCTGCCAATGAAAACTGAAGATCTTTCCTTAAACCCACTTTAGCAGGTCACTTGCCACCCCCCAAGGTGCTGCTGGACACAGAGGAAGCCAAGAAAAAGGTGACACCTTCTGTTTACTCAGCTAATTACACTTCATTATCGCTGGAGTGGCCGCTGTGGCATCCGGAGATGTGTTTCCCAGCAAACAGGCAGAGGGAAGGGAACAGGGCTTGAGGTGTGAGCAGGGCTGCAGGTGGGGGCTCGGAACCTCCACCTTGCCTGAGCTGGAGCTGTCACTGCGGGCTGAACTCAGTCTGGGAAAAGTTAGTGGGAGAACTCCCACTCGTGGCTCCTTGAAACACCAGCAGTGACCTATCCTCACCCAGCTCCCTCCTCAGATCCCCAGCACAGCCCTGGGCAACAGACCCAGCAGAGTGGATGGCACAGCTCAGCACAGCCAGGGTCTAAGTGGCCTCAGGTCTCTGGGACGAGATCTCCATAACCCAAAGTCACAATCCTCCATTTTCATGGGCACAATGCTTAATGCCGAGTTAGGCAGCAGAAGGCTGCAAAGAACACTGCAAACACAGATGCTCTCTGTTGTTAGAAAACCTCCAAGTGAAACATAACTAGAGCACAAACTGAGAGCTCAATCCCTGGGCTTAAACACCTAAATTAATAAGGCATCTTCAGTCATGCTCTGGAAACACTCCTTGCAAAATTATGGGTTGTCTCTAAAAGATCAGTACCAAAGGACAGGGGAGACATCTGGAAGCTCTGAACTCTACCTCTGCCCAAGTGTGTGTCACTTCACCACCACACCTAAGGAGAAAACCCCTGGGAATTAATGAAAACCCCAGGGAATTAATGCCTCCTGACCCCAGTTTTACCTGGATCAAGGTGTGTAAAGGACCCAATTACAAAGTCCAGTGTTGAGACAGCCAGCAGGAAGAGCAGCAGGAGCTGGAGCCTGATGATCCACTTCACCCCGGCCAGGTTGATCCCCAGCAGGCCGAGCAGGACGGCCAGGGAGATGCCACGCACTGCCCAGATGTTGCTGAGGCTCAGGACATCTGCAATGGACTCTGCAAAGCCAGTGATGTACATGGCACCTGCAACACACTGAGGGACACAGCTCCGTCGGTGCCCCACGGGAGAAAAAGGGATCCTCATCCACAGCCCCCGTGCCGGGCTGTGGGGGCCTCTGTTCAGACAGACAGACAGACAGACATTTGTGTTGCAGTACAACCTCTAATGTTACTCTGGCCTGCAGGGATGGAGCCTTGTGGCTGTGAGACAGCACACTGCCAGGCAGCAGAGCTACTGCCTGGCAAACAGGGAAGGCTGGGCGCTGGGGGATCCCAGCAACGTTCCACTGTAACATCTACCCTCTATTAACACGCCAGGAGAAACCACACTGGCTTCTCTGAGAGAGAAAAGGATGAGTCAACTTCTGTGTTTCTTCCCTTCTCCTGTTTCTCTGGAGGAAAGGGTCCCAGTTCAACACCTGCCTGAAGAACAGCAGTTTGTTTCCCCCTTCACTGCCTCCCGGGGATTATTTTTAACTCTGTGTTTAGCTTGGATGCAAACTCTGATGTTTCACCAGCTCCCCATCTCGTTGCTGGAACGGAGCCTGCACTTTGGAGGAGAGCACATTGTGTGAGCCGTGCCCCCCTGAGCTCCTGGGAAAGCTGCCTGTTTGCCTTGCAGCAGGACAGGACACGCGCTCTGCCCCGGGTGGCCGAGAGCCTGCAGGACAGGACATCTGCAGCATGGCCCAGGCCCCAAACCCCACTGCAGGGCAACAATCCCAAATGCCAGGACATTTCCCTGCAGAAATTCCCACTAGCTGATATTTCAGCAACAACCCTTTCCAGTGCATGGCATCCCTGGAAAACCAGGTCAGGGCAGACAGCTGCCTTTGATATGGCTGGCGTGACCTTGGGTCCTGCAACCCCCCATCCCTGTCCACAGAGGAGGGATGTGCAGCTCCCACAAGGCTGGAAGGGAGAAAACCCCCACCCAAGACAGCAAGAGCAGAGTAGAGCCCTCATTCACTGCAGATCCCCCAACTTGGACAGACCCAGCTCTGCTCCACTGAGCGTGTTCAGGACAACCTGGCTCATACCAGGGAGCTGCAGGATTTGTGTGGTTTTCAGCAAGGTTCATGGCATTCATCTGTTCAGACTTGGACACCTACAACTTGGAGATCCTGGAGGATTCACTTTTCCATCACAGGCAGACACCTAGATCAGGGGAACTACAGCAAGAGTCTTTCTCTGCAGCATGTGGCCAGTCCTTCCCCACTTGCCCCAGTCAGAGCAGGGAATAGGGAATACCCCCTTTCTGGCAGTAGTTGCCTTATGACAGAGCTTACAGCACTCCCTGAGCATCGTGCAGCAGGGGATCAGCCTGCAGCTGGTGCAGAGCACGTTGGGCAGAAAGCACAACTGAGGAGGGAAAGGCATCAGCAGCTTTTGGGAGCAGGCAAAGTGATTTTAAGTGAGTTGCCAGCTCCCAGCCTGCAGCCCCTGTGCACAGGGGATGCCAAGCCAGGGGCCAGGGCTGCTGCAGCCCAGCTTTTACGACCCTCAGGACAGGCTGCAACCTGATTGCTTTCCCAGACAGGGTCCTCTCAGAGAGCAAGAGTGGAAAATATGACAGGAAGGATTCTCATGTGTGGCCCATTTCCATATCTTGGCTTGTAACTGGGTTCAGTTTGTGTTTTATGGACACTTGCTTTTAATCTGGAGTGAAAGGAGAAGAGGGGATTATTTTTAGTTTGGGGGCTGTTAAGGGGTTTTGGAGATTGCTGTAAGCCAGTCAGTTAAAAACAAACCTCCATAAAAATGCTTCTCTGCTCACCACATTTTATACTGTTCATAACATCTTTATGGGGGGAGAGGGTTAAGTTACTGCAGGTTTAAGTGATTATTTTCCATTCTTTATGCATACTACTTGTGTATTTTTGTGCTTCACCACCACAGCAGCTCCTTGGGATCTTTCAGAAAACCCAGAACTGTGACTTTTGGCTCACAAGAAGTCAATTAGCTGTGGCCCTTACCCCTGCCCAGCTCTCCTCCCACACCAGCTCCACTTCTGCTGGCTCCCACAGAGAAGCAGCCAAGGCTTGCCCGATCCCTAAGGGCGTGTGGAGCACGCCAAGGCCAACCTGCCAGTCCACAGCCACTCACTGAGCTTGGCTTGGCCACCCTGACCTCTCCTGCTTCATTTAATTTCAGTCTCTCGCCAGCAAGGGCATGTCCTGGCAGTGGGGATAATTTGGGATGGGAAGACATGTCCTGCATGGCTTGTCCAGACACTCAGCTCCTCCACCAGAGTGACCCATGCTCCTGGGGAGCAGCGTGGGGCTGAGTGCTCCCCGTGGTGCTCTCCCATGTTGTCCAGCACAGTGCAGCATTACTCAAATTTCACCTGAAAACGTTACTTTCTGCAGCGGGACAGCACAAGATTAATATCTGCATTGATATTAAAAGCTTCCAAATTTTCTTCGAATAACTTTTTTTAATTACCTGGCCAAAAATGTAAAGGAGGCCAATGGTGCCCCCTACTCGACCTCCAAGGACAGTAGAAATCATGGAGTAGACTCCTCCACTTCCAATGCTGCACTTCTCACACACCCCAATCCCAGACAAGACTGTCACCAGGGCAACCAGAATGACAAAGGACACCAGAAACATGCCCATTACAATGCCAGTGTTTCCCTGGAATGAAAAAAAAAATCAAATTAAGATTAATTCACACCCATCTGCTGGGACAGAGAAAGGACCTACCCACTTCTAGTCACTAGTGATCTATGAATCTGGCGTCATCACAGATTAAAAGAAACACACAGAGACACCTGTACTTGTCTAATTAACGTAATTGATTGCCAAATTTACAGCCTTTATTAGCACCCCTTTGATGAGAACCTGTCTTGTCCTTGAGCCTGGGGCTGGGCAGACCTTTGCATGAGCAGGTTGTACTCTGTCAGTGGGCTCCTCCATGAATCACTGATTTTGTCCTCTGGTTTAAAAGGAATGAGGTCAAACAATGATTCAGCCACCATAGTCAGGGGATCACCGCCTGTCTGCACGGTTTAGAATGACACGCTTAAACAAAACCCAAAACACTTTCATAACAAAAAGTAGTTTCAAAATTGAACCCCTGGGATTTGCAACAACTGATTTATTAACAGCATCAAGCTTGCATTTTAAGTTTTCAGAACATTTACCTTTGAAAGCTCTGATCCTTCCAAACAATGAGATCCCAAAGAACAAAACCCCAAAGGCAGCACAGCGTGGAAGATAAATAACACTCTCACACAGCAGCGCGCCCCGGCCCTTATCTGCGGGGCGTACGCAGAGAGGCAGGTGGCTCTCACCCTGCCAGGACCCGGGGGAGTTTTCTGCAGAGGATTCAGCCCCATGGAAAAAAAACGACCTTGGGGTAGAGGGAGGGCCCCAGGAGGAGCTGCTGCACCCGCCACAGTCTCGCTGTGGGGTGAAGAGCAAAAGCCTCTGAACAAACACAGCTGCAGGTCCCCGTTAGCAGCTTTAAATGCCAGCACAACCCCCTCTTTGGGGGGTTCAGTTTGCCATTTAGGGTTGGATTTCCAGAAAGAGAAGGTGCTTCGTACCTCCAAAAACATTTAAGAACTCTTCCGAGCTCAGGACCTTCCCACTCTCTCACACATGGCTGTAATTTATTTTCCAGGGTCAGGAGTTTTCCCTTGTGCTCCAGCCCACCTTCCCCTGCTGACAAATCGCTCAGGCCGGTGCTCAGCAATCAGAAATCTCCTCCAGTGGCCAGTGCTTCGTTAACATCTGGCTTCCCTTCCTTTTACTCATATTCCAGGCCATGTCCACATCCCCTCTTTCCAACCTTGCTCCAGCAATGCTCACCTCTGAGGTCATGCTAGCCGTGATGGGGATTTTATCACCAGCACTAAAAGGCTGCTTCCCTGCTCTGGGGTTGGTTGAAATCCCAGATTTTTTTTCCCCTTTTCTCTTTTTTGTGAAAAAACAAAAACATATCCAGGATGTTGCTATCATCATAAAATCCTATTTTGGTTCAGCATCCTGCTGCCTTTGACAGGGGTGTTATCTGGTCAGTGGGGAACAGAGCCAAGGCTTGCTATAAACACAGCTGTGGTTGGGTCAGCACCACAGCCCACTCCAACCCCATACTTCTTTTTAAAAGGACAATTGTTCTTTTTCTTCAGCTGCTTACCCCAGGTTAAATGGTTAATAAACATTATATGTTTCAGTTTAAAAAGAAAAAAGCAAACATATGCAAATATCCACTTAGCCCGGGGCTTTTCCCGAAAGGTGGTACTAGACTGTGGCAACAGTTAATGGGCAATCCAACAGAAGAAAGGGTTAACACTAAGACCGAGGGGGAATGCAGGACTCACAGCAACAATAGCAAGCAGAGAAAGTGGGAAGAAAAAGCCCCCATTAAACACTGATGCTTATTTATGTATGCATGCTGGAAGGGGTTAGTGCAGCAGCAATCCCTGTTGAACATTTCAGCAAGATTAGGTCCCCTGGAACTGCAAAGCTTCACCAGCCCCAGCTCCAGCTCTGGAAATTTATAGCAAAAGCCTGACTCTGGGAATAGCTCGACATATGACTGTCCTCTGCCAGGGGAGCTCTCTGCCAACCCCGACTTCTCCTCCCTTCCCTTTCATGCTAGCTTCCAGCTGGTTCAGTTTTTCTATTATTTACTGGCTTTATTTATATTTGTGTTTGCTCCAGCAGTAACTTGCTTTCAAAGGAGATGTGGAGGAAATAAAATCAGAAGGAAAAGGAAGCTAGAAAATCATCCCAACTTCTCCACTGCGACAACTGCAGCTCCCCTCAACACCTCCAGCGAAGCAATTCTCCATACAGAGTGCAAGCATCTTCCTGCTCCCTTTGGAAGCTGTCCACCATGCCTGTGACAAGATCTCTGCCTGAAGCTCAAATCCCACCCATCCCCGGGGAAGCATTCCTTCTTCCAAGGGGAAATTTTGAGGCATAATACAATGTTTTGCATCAGGAGGGGACAGTATTCCAGGCTCTGACCCTCAGTGAGATACTACTATGGACCCAGCAGTGGAAGATCCTTTCATGGCAATGACAATTCCACCTGACTGAGGATTCCCCATTCACAAAATCAACTCCAACGCTGTTTTGGAAGAGACCTCCTTCAGTGGTGTTGGGAAGACAGACGAGTAGCTGTAACTTTACCTGAAAGGGTTCTTTTGCCTCAACAATTCAACACAAGGGTGTCCCTGTTCACTGTCAAGGTTGTGTTTTCCTTTCTCTTTCTGACAGCTAAAAGAGGAAACCGCTCACAAGGACCACTTCAGCTACACATTTTAGTGGAACTTTTTGAGAGGCTACAAATTACCAGAGGGCATGAGCAACATCTACAACAAAGAGCACAGAATCCAAAGCGATTGGGTGGTGATGGAGATACAAGGTAAGGAGGGGCAGAGGGAAATGTCTATTCAAACATTCAGCCAAGTCAGCACTCACTCACCACGAGCCATCCTGTCCTCAGGAAAAGAACCACTCCAAAAATGTTGATCATGCAGGAGGTAAAGACCCCATCCCACGTTCCAAAAAGCACCGGCTCCCATACAAACAGCTGGATCTTCCACCAGGGCTTGGTCTGCATTTGAGATACCTAGAGAAAAGCAAAGCCTGGGGTTTACCTCTCATGTTTTATGGGCAGGCTGCACAAGTGGTGCCACAGCCAGCCACCAGCAGTGGGATGGCCACCAACAGCTGCTAAGACACCTCTTTGCTGCAAATTGTCCCTAAGATGAAGGGCTGTTGGGCTGCTGGGATCTCTGGGCCCTGAAAGAGAGGGCTCCCTGCAATACCCTGTTTATATTCTTGTAGGATAAGCAGCAACAGAACCCTACTCAGCCTCAGTGAATTAACCCCAATGCATGAACTAAAAACACCATTCAAGGGTCCTTCACAGAGCCTGCAGCTACACACTGTGCTTCTCCTCCTGTTTCTACCAAACATCCCACCAAGGCTAGCAGGGTCCTCAGTGCACAGGAGAAGACCCTTAGGGGATATGATAAACCAGGCAGGACCAGCTTGGACCAACAGAGTATGTTAAGATGGTCTTGCCATCACAGTCATGTGTTGGGACTGCCTCATGTCTCATCAGGACCCTTTGTTTCTCCAGGAGACATGGGACTCTGGTACTTGGGGCACAGTGAATTTCCAGAGTTGCTGGAACCAAGATGTGAAACTCCAGAGAAACTGCCATTTTCCTATGGCAACTGCTGCCTCTTGCCCTCTGGAAATCAGTCTCCTCTTTTCCTTTCTAAGTCATACAGCTCAGATTTACACAGCAAAACGAAGGGCAGTTTTGTAATTTCAATCCTGTTCCCTTGTCACAGAGGTGACCAGGAGTGCAGAGACCATGGAGATGGAAATTTGGGAAAGGAAATGGCTCTCTGACATACCTGCTGTGCTTCCTCGTGGAAGAGTTCTTGGACATACCCCTCACTTCGGGCACCATTCCGGCTGAACATCGTCTCCTCCGTGGTACCTCCGCCTGCCCAAAGCACAGCTCTAACACAGCCACAGGCAAAGCTGCTCTGACTGGAAGGTCAGTTCAGTCAAATTCCTGCAGTGCTGGGTCCCCCGTTGTAGAAGATTCATGGTTTTGTTCCAGCTTTACTGTGAAAGCAGGAAAGATGAAAGACACGACTGCTGCTTTCTCAGTCTGCCAAAGCACGAGGCCATTGTCCACACAGGCAACAGCAGCTCGTAGCAGATGCTGAACCAGAGTGACACCACAGCAAGAAGAGAGCAATGCTCCCCCAGCACCCTCCCAAGCCCTGCTCCCAGCACAGGCTCCACCATCAGCCACACATTTAACAGCCCTTGGTAGCCTTTTCCAAATCTATCCCCAGCATCCTGTAGCACTGGTTCCACAGCTCCACAGTGTTGTCTGCAAAAGGCATTTCCTCTCGTTGGTTTTAAATCTGCTGCCTGGTAATGTCATTGCATGCTCCTGTTCTCCAGTGACACAGGACACATGGATTATTCACATCCCAGCACCACTCATCACTTCACAGCCTTGATCCCATCTCCTTCAGCTGTACCTTTGCAGACTAGGGTCCTGCCAGTGTATTCAGCTACCCACAATCTCCCCCACCAGTTGTCAAGAGAGACCTTTTGGCTGTTCCTCAGTACAGTACACCATGCCTAGGTAAGACAAAGAGGGCTGCAGCCAGAGGGGAGCAAGACTTGCTCCACAAATACGGAGAGGGCAGTTTGTTTGGATCATTGACTCTCCTGGGACTGGTGATTTGCTGGCCAACTGAGCCCACATGCTTACAAGAACCAACCACGATCACACAAGGCTTGTACCAATGGCTGGACACCTTACCTGAGACCAGAGACCAAATTAATCACAAGCACAGGGCAGGAATCTCTGACTCCTCAAGCCTAAATAAAACCTATGGAGACACAGCAACTAACAGAAATGTGCTTTGCCCATTGCACAGGGACAGAGACATACAAAAACTACTTTGTGTCACTCAGGATTTCTGCACCAGGGCCTGAATGCCTTTCACCCTCCTGCCCTTATTACTCTACTTTGAAATACCCAATAATAAATAACCCAAGCAGATGCTGCTCCACCACGGTGTTTCAGCTGCAGAAGGTCTCCTGCAGCTGGGGTGCAGTGGCCAGCACAGGAGGTTTTCCTTTTCCCTGCCCACATGGCCAGTTAAGCAGCACCAAAGCCATAAGAGTTCACTGATGCCCTGCTGCTGCCTCTACTTTTCTTGAAGCAAATAACCCTTCACAATATCACAAATGGTTGCTGTTACAGGGAGACTGGGGCTTCAAGCAGGGCAAAAGCAGCAGGAGCAGATGAACTCCAAAGAAACTAAGCTCATGTTTTTACTCAACTAGCCACACTAATAAAAAGTGGAAGAAAATACACAAAGTGAAACAAGATTACAATTGAATAGCCATATTCTCCAAAGAGTATTCTCCCAGTGCAGCCCTTCCTCAACAGAGACTTCACTCAGTAAAGCACTCCATAGGGTCATCCAAACTCCAGTCTGCCACAGCAATCCCATCTGGATGTAGAAAAACAGAGGCTGCAGACTTGTGGCCCCCTTCTCTCTTAAAGTACTCCACCAAGAGAGCCAGAAGGAGATGGCTCCAACCTCTTGCAGTAGCTCAGGGCTGAAGTGACTCGCTCAGTGAGTCTGTGTGTAACATTGCATGGATAGGTTTGATGCACCCACATCACCCGTCTGAAACTTGCAAGACGCAGAAAGAAGGGCTGCACACATGGATTTTAGACCTGAAGCACAGCTGAATGTCAGAAATGTTACCCGCCTAGACATTTAAATCCCCTTATCTCACCATTTCCTTCCTTTTTCTCTGTTTCAAAGCCCTTCTCCTGCCCTGTGCTCCAGGGCCCTTTCTGCTCAACTACTGCTCACCTTGGTGTAAGATCTTCCTCCTCCACAATCACAGGAAATTGCCTCTGCACTACTGCTCCTCTGTGGCATTCCCAACTGCCTAAAATCTTATTACCCAATTCTGCAATTATTTACATCCCACCACAACTCATGGATCCATTGGTCTCTACGAGACAGCCAAAGCAAACACAGGAGAAGGTGTAAAGCACAGAAGCTGGAGCTGAACAAACGTGCCAGGGCAGCTGCTGCACACACAGCCACAGCCCAAACCATGGGCATGCAAGTATTTCTTCAGTTTAGGGTCTGCAAGTGGAAATTCCTAGGGGCAGGAGCCCTCCCCTTGCCCCATGCAACACTCTGTCAGCACAGGGATATTTTTGGGTGCTGTTTTGTATCCAGATCACCAATCCTGAGGAAGCTTTTTCTGCTATACACACCAGCGGGATAAATAAACTAAACAGGCACAATTTTCCTCTAATATAAGTGAGCCTCTAACTTGAAAGTAAATTGATGTTATTTTTCCTAAAGTTTCTGCCAAATACACTAACCGGTCTATAAATTAAAGAAGAACGCCTGTTTTAATCTTTCCATACCATTTAGCACTCGAGAGAGCAGAAGAGCATTAGCAAACCTCGCAGAAACATTAAAAAGGCTCATCTCCTTTTCCTGCAACACTTCTATATTTAATTGCAAAACCAGATTCCAATAGATTAAATTTCTGTGCCCTCCATATCCTTTCAAAGCACTATTTTATTAATCATCACATTAAAGCTACTTCTGAGCTAAGCGTCGCTGCTCTGAGCTACTCAACAGCTGGTTGATTTTGAAGAGGAAAGGTTAACGCCTTCCCAAGCACAACTGCGTGTGGTCCCACGACCTCTGAAGCCTCTGTCCTCGCCAGAGGAGGTGCTTCCAAAGCCTCCCTCCCCCAAGGGACACAGCAGCCAACAGCATTTTAGTTTTAATAAATCCCTTCAACTCCTCTCCGCGTCAAGTTCTTAAAAACACCTAATTTAGGCGACTTTTAGGAAGGCGGAATTGAAGGGAAATGAAGCAGCCATCAGTGCAACAAAGGTAATGCCACACAGGGCAGCGCTGGGCTATTCCCAGTTACTCATTTACTGCACCAGCCCGGACAATTACCCAGCTCGTTTTGTTTTCACACATCTCCGTACTGCAACGAAGGCTGCGGAACACCAGACGTGGGAAACGAGCCCGGGCTCTCCCCAGCAGCTTCAGTTTCCCGGTGTAGCCGGAGGGCTTCGGTTTGGCCGAGGCCAAGGCGTTGCCAACACCTTCGTGCCGCGGGCTGCGGCCACGGCCACACCGGGCTGCCCACCCCTGCCCTGGCAGCGCTCCGACTTACCCGTCCCCTCCTCCCTCTGTTTGTTTTTTCCTTTGCTTAATTCATTTATTTTCTAAATTTTTTCAATTTCTTCCCTTTTTGGGTTTTTTTTTGTTTGTTTTTGCTTTTCTTGTTTTGTTTTTGTTTCTCTTTATTTCCTTTCTTTGTGGTTTTCTTTTACCTTTTTCTTTTTTTTTTTTTAAACTTCCTCCCCACGCCCTTTTTTATTTGCCTTTCTTTTTTCTTTTACCTTTTTGGGGGGGGCTTCTTTTGTACCTTTTTTTTCCCCCTCCACCACCATGGTTTTCATTTTTTTGGCTTTCCTCTCCCCCGTTTACCTCCCTCCCTCCGCCGCCTCCGCCCCGACCGAGCCGCCGCAACGCCGGAGGGAGCAGCGAGCAAAGCCAAGCCAAGCCAAGCCCGGCGCCACCTGCGCGGTCCCCGGGCGGTCCCCTCCGCTCAGGCTGGTCCCCATCCCGGCTCGGGGGTGTCCCCGTGGTGCCGACCCCACTCACCTGGCGGCTCCCGGGCCCTCCCTCCCTCCTTCCCGCCGGCTCCCGCGGCGCCGCCTCCCGCCGGGGCGGCCCCGGGCGCTGCCACGTCTGCCCGGGCACCGCGCCCGCCCCCGCAGCGGCATCTGCATCGTCCCGGCTCGGGCCGGTCCCACCCGTGCCCGGGACACGCCGGTTCCCGGAGCGCCGAGACCCCGCAGCGCCGAGCGTGGGAAACCGAAATCGTGAGGGGTTGGGAGCAGATTGCCGCTAAATCTGCAGTTCTCAGGAGCGTGACAAAATGAGTGAATAAATAAGCAAATTCTCAGCTGCTCGAGGAAACGCTGGCCGTGGGGAAAGGGGGTTCTGATTCCACACAGGAGCGGCTGCAGCGAGGTTTCGATAGGAACTCAATCCAGTCTGACTTCCCAGCCCTGGGCTGCCAAGAAATCCTGTGACCCTGCACAGGCAAAGCGCCATCTGAGTTAAAGACAAGAATTTTGGATAGTCTCAATATAAAGACGATCAAATCTAGAGCCAGCCACCTTTCCTTAGAGCTTGTGTAGCACACATCAATTTAATTTACTTCCAAAATGAGTTAGAGCCATTTTAATTTTCAAAAAGGATCCATACAAGACATCCATGTAATCCAGAGAACCTGTTTTGGTTTTCCTGCAAAGTGTAAACAAGCCTTTGCTCTTGCATAGAAACACCATATTTCTGCAAGTGACAGAAAAGGAAAGCAAGAGTTCAGAGAAGACAGATGACTTCTCAAAGGAGGATGAAGCCTGAAGAAATCACAGCATGGCTGGGGTTCGAAGGCACCTTAAAAATCACCTAGTTCCAACCACCCTGCTTTGGGCAGAGACACCTTTCACTAGGTTGCCCAAAGCCCCGTCCAACGTGGCCTTGAATGCTTCCAGGGATGGGGTATCCACAGCTTCTCCCGGCAACCTGTTCCAGTGCCTCACCACCCTCACAGTATAGAATTTCTTCCCAGTATCTATTCTAAACCTGCTCTCTTTCTGTTTGAAGCCATTCCCTTTTGTCCTGTCACTACATGCTCTTGTCAACAGTCTCTCTCCATGCTTCTTTTAAGCTCCCTTCAGGTGCTGGAAGGCTGCAATTAGGTCACCCCTAAGCCTCTTTTCCAGGTTGAACAATCCCAATTCTATGGATATTTCCCCAGGATATCCCATTCCTGGAATATTTCAGAAGCTCTCCTCCACTCCCTTCTCTTTACACCCTACAACTACCAGGGAACAGGTTCAGCCAGATTCTCCCATCATAAGGGCCAGTGACAAATGTGGAGTATTTTGAATTTGTTGCAGAACTGATGAAGAGTCACTAATTCCCTGAGGACCAAGCCCTGTAGCCTGCCTGCAGGCACTTCTGTGCCCCCCCACACACACATGTGCACACCAGCCAAGTGCTAAAGAAATTTCTTGGGCCAGCTGCTACTGCCACTTGCTGCTGCTGAATGCTCCTTATTCTCTCTCGTTATGCTGAGTACCTTAGCTCTACAGGGAACAAAAGGGGGGAAAAAAATGAAACCAAGAGTTAAAATTGTTTTCTCAAAGTCCAATTCCTGAGTGCTTTTAGGGCTAGCAAAGAACACTGTGAATTCCACAGACCAGCTGGAATCTTCTCCCTCAAGTTACATAGGTCCTGGGGACTAGCAGATGGAACCATCCAAAGCCTGGTGTATTGGACATCTTGAACTGCAATTCGAGAAAACTTTTGACGGTCCATGTGGTGTCACTCAGTGGGAATTGCTCCAGGGAATGGAGTCTGGAAATGGATTTGAGAGTGGAGAGGGTGACAAAAGCTTACGTGGGATAGAACAGGTATGGGAACAATAGAGGTGTCAAAGATATACATGTGGCCCCCAGAAACAGGGAAAGCAGCAGCGCAGAGGTCGGTCAGCAAGAGAGGATGTGAATTTGAAACATCCATAAGTCTGAGCCATCCTGTGAAATGTGGAAAGGATTGATTCTTAATAGGATGGATATTAATTCTCACCAAAAAATCATCTTCTTCAGCTGCCAGACATACACATCTTACAACACAGCAATGCACAATTTCCATGTACACACACAGCACAGTCTGTGAATAAACTACCCAGTTTAGCTCATCACATCACTTAATGACCTACAAACCCTAGAGTGACAGTAAAATGGGCTGTGACACGTAGAGTATGTTCTCAGACTAAATGAAGAGACAATCTTTTTCAAGTTCACTCACAGCTGCAAACTGTAAAATACTTTGCTTTTTTAAATGGATTTTTATCTGGTGTTGTTCAGTGTGTGTAATAGCAGTTATCAATGTAATACCTGAGCATTACCACAAACAACACTCTTGTTACAATTCCTTAAAATGGATTTTCAGGCAACAACTCTGTGAGAGCCAATACTGCCAAAGTGCATTTCCACACCCTCTGTGGGAACTCACGCTGTCCTTACGGCTCATTTTCAAGTACCTGCAACATCCATCACTCTAGCTACATGTTTGACTTGGAGGCTGATCAATCATCCTGTTTGCTTCCTCTAAGGTAACAGATGTTGTCCTGAAGAAAATCCGCCTTTGAGAGTCCTGGTTTGCAGGAAAAGATCACTTTGTCCCACTGGTACCCCTGCACTTCCTTATCTGTCTGAGCTGTACCTTCCTTAGGCTGTTCTGTCTATAATTAGCTTTATAACAAAGATGATTTCAGGAATGGCAAGGGAAATGGAAGAAAACGCAGGATTTGAGAGAAAACAAAATAGTCATCCCTTCAGCTTCTGATGTCATCCTGTTTTGTTCTTGCACATCACTGCATGGTTGAGATTGCCTCGCAATTACCCTGAACATTCCCAGCACTCGCAGTTGTTGCTTTATCATCTCTCATGACTCAGTTTATCTCGTGACAAGACCAGTTAAGGGCATGCTGCTCCTCAAGAGCTTTCAGAGTATAACACTTACACATTTTGAACAATCATTATTCATATTACAACAGAGAAACATTTTTTTATAAATTACACAGCTGAAATAATGGATCCTTTTAGTTTCATTTGGGCCAGGCTAGTGCTTTTGATCTAACAAAAAGCTGTTACTTCTGCCTCTGTGAAATGGCACTAATGATCACATCTGACCATGAAAACAAAGATTTTATGTGAATAAAAGTGAAAATTAACATGTTCAGTGGTACTACTTGTATTTCCACAGCTGCTGAGAAGGCCTCTTCTAAATGAAGGCAACTACATACAAGCTACTGCCAAGGCACTGATCTAGCTAATAAAATGTCAGCACAAAGCCTGGTCTGGGACTAGGCACCACATTTCTAGCCAAGAGGCCTGGAAGACACAGCCACTGGCCCAATGAAATCACACACACAGCGATCACACAGCAACGTGTCTTGGATCTCCTGTGGAAGACAGGCAGAGCTGCCCAGGGAGATGGACTCTGAGTGGAAAAAACAAGTGACTTGTTTTTGACCAGCAAACATCCAAAAGTGGGTTTACATAACAGAGGTAGGAACTGGATTCCATGATTTCTGCATGAAGTGCACGCCTGCTGACACCGGCAAAAGTGACGTGGGCTGGCTGGACTGCAAAAGACCCGTGCACACATTTTAAAATGGAAGCTCACCAAAGCATCCTATTTAATCTCTGCCAGTGACTTGTACATGTATGCATTCGAAGCAGATGGTGCAGCAGGGATGTCAGGAACCTGAAGACCAGCCCTGGTGTGAAAGGGGAAGGGCGCTGCAAAGGAGGCAACTCACCTGAGCAACCAGGGCAGAGCTGTTGGCTTCGGAAAGGACAGCATAGATGGGCTCCTTTTTAACCCCCTGTTCCAGTGAACAGCTCTCTTCATTAAACTGCGTGTCTTGACAACTAAAGCAGACAAAAAAGCAAACAGTATTCTACAGAAGACTATCTTCTGTTGATTTGGCAAGTGCAATGCAGAAGATAACCAACAAACAGGATACTTTTTGAGACTACCTCCCTGAGCCAACACACCTCCAAATCTCCAAACTTTCATAAACTGCTGTCTATCCTGAAGCCACAAAATAGTTTCCCCTGTGCACTGCAAGAAAAATATTAATTTCAGAGAATTATTTTTAATGCCTCTAAATAAACAACCAATTATTTTAACAGAAAACTGTTTCCTTCTCCTAGCAGAAAATAAACGCAAGCTAATTTACGTGGACTGTTTTTCTCACTCAACACAAAATACAGGTTCTGATAATTCTTTTCAATATCAAGATGTTGAAAAGTATCTTTTCAGTATCACTTTACTCTTTGACAGTATTAATCATGTAAGTCAATAAGCAGACGTGGTCAGTTTTGATTTCGTATTTCCACCACATAATTAAAGCGAATGAAAATCAGTATAACTAATGTAAGTGAACATAAGGACAAGCAGGGTGGCTGAGTACACACACACCACGTCATCAGGCACATTGCAGAGTCAGAGTGCACCCACAACTTAAAACTATTAAACATGAAACCATTAAAAGCAGTTACTATGCTGGCTGGATGCTAACACCACGTGAAGTTTATAAGGTATTTTAAAAAGGCAATACCATAACTTGCACACTGGAGTAAAATTGAAACCAAGTCCTGTCCAGTCCCGGATCTGTGTTCACACCCTGCTCCAGGGGCACACAAAGGCACTTGGAGAGAGCAGAGCTTCCCACAGCTCAGTGGGACTGAGCAGGGGCATTTCCTACAGCCAGTTTCAGTCTGTGCTGGTGCAGTCAGTGACCACCCTGGGCTGTGCCTGCCCAGGGTTGCTCTCCCTGGGTAAGACACGAGAGCAAACCCGAGTGCCCTTCTCTGCTACGGCCAAATCCAGCCAGCTGAGCCAACCTCCTCAGCAGGGTGCAGGCTAAGGCCAGACGAGAAGCTCCTCTCACGCAGCTACCGCTGCCCCAAGGAGGTTCCCCGAGGTGCCTGGTGGATGCCCAGTAGTGGCCCTGCTGCACCCACCGGGTGAGGGGCTGGTGACATCCCAGACCCACCAGCTCTTCCTGCCGTGCTCATCTGATCACAGCTCCAGTCTTCACACTCTGCTTCACTAGGGTTTTTTCTCTTTAAAAGGTATTGTGCCACTTTTAACACCTTCTTACATAAAATTTGTTCTTACATGAAGTAAAATCAACAGAGCCAAGCATTTCACAAAGTCAAGTATTTACCAGGAGGGACCCTACCAGAAGATTCAGGGAAACATTATGCCTTATACATAGGAACAAATAAAGGCAAGAAAACTGAATTATCAGTAATTAATGCTACGGGGCATATTTCTAGTTTTGTAGGTGCATAAATGCTACGATCCTCAATATTTTTTTTTAAATATTTGCTTTAACAATAGAAAAATCTATGTAACAAATGCTCCATATACTACACATGCTACAAAATGCTGTAGTGCACACATGGCATACTATTATCCAACAGACGAAATCTTGAGTAATCAAGTTCACCTTTCTTACAACCGAGCTTAAAACAACGTCCTGATTCTCATTTCTGTGAGGAGCTGCAGGCACTGAACAAACTCGCTCCAGCGCAAACAAAAAAGGAAAGCTGGTCTAACACTAGGTGTTTCTATTACAGTGATTCCAGTGCAATCTTCTCAAACAACCAGATTAAAGTTAAGGTCAGATATTCTGTTTTCTATCATCAAAGCAAACAAGGAGATCCAAAGGAGAAGAAAACCCAAATAAGTTGTGTGTGTTTCAAATCAAATATTGAAATATTTCATTTAATTGTTGAAAAGTATCCACTTCAGTTCTTGCACAATATGTATCTTTACACGCCTTCATCTGTCTCATTAAGAAAGCAGATTTTGTTTGAAATTATCTAACATGAAAAATACTGCTAAGTCTATTCATAAAACAGTATTCTATATTTTTATTTTTCAAACAGCAAGTGACCACATTTAAAATGCATCATTTGCAAATATAAATTATCAAACTATTAGTTTAATTAAAAATAAAGCAAAAACATAACTTCCCTTAGTATCACAATACATAGAAGGGTATTATAAACCCAAAAAGACTAAGTTAACCATAAGAAAACAATAACGTCAAAAGTGATGAAACTCATTAAGTCACTTAATGAATAAATCAGTCCTAAGAATACAATACCATTCACCATGATTATGTAAAAAAAGAGCAAACTTTCATTGTATTATACAGATAAAACAATCCAATCCTTCATGCCACATTTTGTAAACCATGATATAAATTACACTCACAGTCAAATGAACAGGAAGAGTAACTCCCAAAATATCTTAAGTTGCTTTTAGGGCAGAAATAAAGGCAGAAATAGAATCATTTAAAATATATCAAGTTTAACCAAAAAAATTCATTTGGTCAAGCCTGCTATCCAAATAGTTTTGTTCCCTGCAAAACTATTTTTGTCTTTTTTTGAATTACGAAATTTAAATGTTTCTTTTACATATTAAATGTAAGTCATGTGTTGAGCTACGTTAAATCCTTTTATACTTTTATCATTTTGGCCTTGAGACCCAAACATCTTCCATGGACCTACACACACACACACACACACACACACACACACACTCTCTCACTCTCTTCTTGGTATCAGGAAATTCCTCATTTCACAGAATAATGAAAGACTCACATACTGATTTCTGTCAGAAACATAAGGAATATGCAAATTCATACTTTCCAGGTTCCTATAAAACCATCTCTCACCTATATATACAAACTTCAACTGATGGAATTCAGGTTACGGTCTTTTGTCTGATAATAAAAGGACGGAATAGATGTTGTAGGATAAAGAAATACTGTATAATGATTGAAATAAACCTATTATCCTACATTTATCTATACAAATTATCTTTTTTTTTTTATTAACTGAAATACAAAGAAGGCATATTGACTTCAGGAAAATAGCACTATATCAGAAATTCACTGTAACAGTGTTTCACTATATATATCATCAGGTTTTTCATAACACAATTTCTTCTGTACACTAGATTTTGTACTAATTTCTCTGTCTTCAAATCCATTACATTTTCAGATCCAATTCAGCACTATATAGTATGCCTTCAAAATAAAAGGAAGTCACTTGCTTTATTGAATACCAAGTTCCCTTCCAGACAGTATTTAAAGAAAGACAAGACTACACAGACAAAGTCCAGTATAATTCATTTCTGACAATGAAAATTTCAACCCCTCATACTGTTGCAAAATTCCTCCTACTGAAATGTCTACAATAATAATAATTATAATTATAATAATAAAAAGCATACATTACATATAAAAGATACCAGTGTACTAAAAGTGACAGAAGTGGACTAGCAAATCCTTCAAAGCACATATTATATAAATGACTAGCATTTAAAAACATTTCTTTTTCTATAAAATGTAGGTCATATACATTTATAAATTGGGGGGGGAGGTTCTAAAGCAGTGATGACTGTTCAAATAGATATGCTGCTCTGTACAGTCTAATACCTATTCAATTCAAACTATAAGTTTGACATCTAGTTTATCAGAATAAACCCATCTCATCATCTCATAGCTCATAATTTGAAAAATATGCAACACAAAGGAAGAGGTGACTCAAAAGTTCACTGTTTATCTGCATATGAAATAAGAAGAGAACTACTCCTTTCTATGGGTGGCCCAAGTCTCATCAGTTCAATATCAGGACTTAAAGACTCCAAATTTACGTAGAGGAACTGGCAGGAATCAGCACAGAAGCGGAATAGTATCTCTGATCCTTTAGAGACACAGCTATTCAGCCTTAGCAGTCTTCCTCGTCTCGCAGAAGTGCAGCCAAGCCATTCATTTCTCACTCAAAGTGGATGAAGCCATAGATCTAAAGACTGTCCTCTCTGTGACTGAAATTGTGCTCTGTAAACAATGTTATATATTCCAGCAGGAGGACATCTGAATTTATTTATAAAAAAATGATTAAGAATATTCATTAACTCAAACAAGGCTATTAACTCCCAAAGGTATTTTTGGAACTTATCCTTATGCTACTCGTCAAGTTAGCACTGTCATGTATTATTGCTTACAAACAGCACATCATCATATGCTTTCTAACAGAGCAGTACTGTGATCAGTTCATATTTACAGGCTTTTCTGTTTGTTTTTAAACAAGCTATAAAAACATTACATACTTTACAGACAATACAAATACTCAAGTCAAACAAATGGAATGGATAACAATAAGAAACGTCATAAAGGAAGACTGACATAAGTCCTTGATTGTCAAGACACATTTATATTTATATATAAACTCTAGCTGTGCAGAATCAAAGATTCAATCATAGGTACATCCTTATTTGATAAATCATATTTACAGCATGATATTGCATAAAAAAATAAAATAATGTTGTTTACACAATATTACCTTTCCATCCATTGGATTAAGGAAAGCA
This sequence comes from Dicrurus megarhynchus, assembly GCA_013399195.1. Classification (NCBI taxonomy): domain Eukaryota; kingdom Metazoa; phylum Chordata; class Aves; order Passeriformes; family Dicruridae; genus Dicrurus; species Dicrurus megarhynchus. The sequence goes on from VXAD01009653.1 coordinate 126,367, forward strand.
AGAAACAACTCTTAGAAATGTTTGCTTGCCTCAGTTTGTGTTTCCTACCAAAAGATGTAATTTTAAAAAGGAAACAGAAGGTTTTGTATGTTGAGTAGAGCAAAAGCGACTACAAATTTATTTCCCTGACACAATGCAAATTGAACAGAAGTTTAAATTTCAAATTAAAAACATGTCTTTTCACTAGCAGTAATACTTCCTTAGTGCTTGTCCTTTGCAAAGTGAGTTTCAGCTAAATGCATTACATGCCTAACATAAACATGCATTACCGTAAGTCCAATGAACTTTCAAAGTTACAAGGCTTCATTTCAGTAAAACATTTAACTCTAGGAAACTGTAACATTATTCATTTGCTTCAGTACCAACCATGTAATTTGAAAGTTCACACATGTACTGGTACCGACTGCATAAACATATTCCTGCCTGTTAACATTTCCGAACGGATTCCCAGGACTATTAGGATTTTCCCTGCAATTTGTAATGGTATGAAAACAAGCAAAGAAAGAAGAATGAAAATCAAAGCTCTCAAAGCCAAGAAAATTTAGTTAGCAAATATACATACATAATGTAATCCAATGCTGCAAAATTCAGAGTGAATTCATCCAAATATTCTGGTTCATTTCAAATAGTTACTACATATGATACAAATACTATAAAAATATTCTGATCAAGCATGGAATATAACATATCTGTTCAGGTGGAAAGTTTCATAGGAGAACATGAATACTTCGGAATAAACTCCAAAAGTTACAGTAGAACCCAAATAATTCGCAGCAATGCCTTAGAAACCCTTTACAAATTACAATTTTGAAAACAGTGAAGAAGCAGGCAACAAAAGCAAGGATGTCACATGACAAAATGTACTTTGTTCATTTATTTTGACAACTGCAATTTAGTTTGCAATACTCCTTCTACCTCCTAGTATACTAAAATAGATGCTGTAGTATACTTGGATGAAGTAGTACAGTATTATTGTGTGAGACCTTGCTACAGTACGTTTTAGACCATTGCAGAGAGGTGGGAAGGGACCATGAGGGATGTAGAAACCTGTCAGATGCTCTGTTTAGAGGTCAGCGAATTAGCAAGATTTTACTGTACTTCTCAATTAACAATGAAAAGCTCCCATCATCCAAAAAAACTGACAAGTACAATATAAAAATAATACAAGTGTTATTTCACATGAATACTTTCTTGTCCTATTTTCTTCTTGAAACACAATTTTCCTAAAGACAACACTAGGAGACACAAGATCATAAACATGGTTCTTTTATCATCCAATTTAAATTGTTTATGTTGTTATTTGTAAACCAACATACAGGAATACACATGGTTAATCCTTCTCCCCAAAACTTGTCATTTATGATTAATTCATTCTCAAATCAAATGAAGAAAATGTAAATGCCTATTAGTATACCATTACAAGCTGATTCCTTCATTGTCTGTTATATTAATGGTAAAACATATCAAAAGATTCATGCTAAAAGGGACACTGTCAAGTAATTTAGGACCAAAATATGGCCTATTAATAAGTGCATGTATATATATATATGTATTGTATATATATATATATATATACAGAGAGAGAGAGAGGTTGGTAATAAATGTCATCAATTTCCTCTTTTTCAAAATTATCATTGCTCTATCACTAGTAGATATCCCCAAAAATTCCACCTTACACACACACACACATCCGGTGCTTGCATGACCTTTCGGTAAGAATGCCTGCTGTTAGCTCAGGGGAATCTCCACCTCACCCCAGCCTTATGCTGACAGCACAAGAACAGAACAGACAACCAAAGCTGCTTTTTTCCAGACATACATGGAAAACTAACAAAAATGACCAGATCAACATGAAGAGTGTGCATCTGCAGCAGATCAAAAGTAGCAAAACGTGAGCAGTGAAAAATGTTATTAAATAATGCCATTATTAAACAAGCAAGAGCTTTTTACAGACCTAAACCTCCCAGAACTACATAAACACTTATTCCAGAAGAAAAGGGGATGTACTCGGGAAACCACAGCAGTATATTTGGCTAACTCCTCCAGTGCAGAAAGCTTCAAGCATCAGCAGATCAACTACTCACACCACTGCTTTAATTGTACACGTGGAAGAGCCCTGCAAGACAGTCCCTGTGGCTTAGACGGGACCTCACAGCCTGTCCTAAGGCACAGAGTGCAGCTGGAATGGCTCAGCAGCAGGCTAGGGAATGAGCTGTGATGTAAGGAATAGCAGTTCCTCTGGCGATCCCCATGTGGCTGTGGGGAAGAGCAAGTTCCTTCACTCTGTACAGCAGCCTGCTCCCTCACACACCCTCGGAGTGATTCCCAAGTGTGCCGATGGCATGGGAGAGCCACTCCCTCCGAGTCCTCATTCACATTCTCACACCAGAGTGTCAATGCAGTAACTTTTTTTAAATAAAGCTGAGTCAGTCCCCTTAGGGAGAAGGAGGCTTCATTCCTCTTACCTCCCTATGGGGCCACAGCAGTGCAGTAACACAGTAATAACCCAGCCTTTTTTTTTTTTTTTCCTTTTGTTCCTTGCTATATTTAACAAATAGTACAATTAACTGCCATGTCCTTGCAACATCAGGGCATAGGAACAAAATTGCCAACACAGTATTATTCAGGCACCACAAGCTAGGATGTCATGGAAATGAAACACTGAAAACAAAGTATGCCTTCCAAGAGGTGGTTTCCTGGGATATAGGAACCGTTTATGTTATTTCTGTGCAACACAAAATGGAAAGTCAAAAAACCAAACTGACCATAAAGGAAGAAAAACAGAGAGACCGAGAATCAGTTTAAAAATATTCTTTCAAAGAAATTTCTTTACATGTATTATTAATAATCCATAAGGAATTTACTTTTCTCCCTTGATGCCCACACTTTTTAAGTCATGGCCAAATATTCAGACAAAATTACTGGTAAGTCATAGCATGCTGAAATGCCTTACTGTATTACACACAGGGTCAAAAAATCAAAAGAGCCTACTTTCTTATACAAAAGTATTAAGAAATTAGTTTATATAAACCATATTTTTGCCAATAGAAGAAGCAGGCTAGGGATAATAAATGCCCTTTCTCCCTCAACTGTACCTAGTGAAGTTAGTGCTGTAGTAGTGCTACCATAAGGGAAAAGACAAAGTGGGATCAGTTTCCTGGTAATGAAAATTCAGGAAAATATTGCTACTGCTTTGGTAAGAGGTGGGAACTGTTCTAGGTCCTGCTCAAGTCCTTTCTTAAGACAGGATATATTTTAGCCCCTTGAGATGCAGCCTTTTCTCCTACCTGATGGCTTTGTCTGAGAGATACCAGCTGGCAACAGTGCTGTAAAAGCGAGGATGCAATCCTATTTAAAAAAACACCATATACACACCTACCTATATGTGTACGTGTGTGTGTGTGTGTGTTTTTCCCTGGTTAATCAGCCTACATGAGGCCTAAACTGCCTTGAACTACCAGACAGTGTCCCTTTAGGGAAGGTGCAATAAAATGAACATACAGTTCAAAAATCTGGAACTTGTTAACTTAAACTACACAATAGTTAGGCTACTCAAATCTTACCACCTTAAAAATGCACACAGAACTACTTATCGTACCATACTGTATACTTCAAGACAAAGTACTATTCAAAAAAACATATTCGTGGTACAGGGATAAACTTTGCAGTTTATTTATACTGTGAAATGCAACGAAAACTTCTGATCACTCTCCTAGGCTGGAAAAAAAAATCCCGTTCACCAGCATCATTCACCAGTTTGTGTTGGTAAAATTGTAGTGACTTTCACTAAGCAAACATTAAAAAACAGGGAATTTGAATGCCCACTTCTTCAGCTTTCAGGGATACTTCAATAAATTTAATAATTGGAATTGTCAAAATTCTAGACAGAATTAAAACAGTTTTTACAGAAGCTAAAAATACCCAATCTCAAGTATATTGAAAAGAATTACTGGAGCTGCTGTATGAGATGAAAATGATGCAACCGTATCAAACCTAAAAATCTAAAAATGGTTTTATTTTTTGATAAATCAAAAACTATAAAGTTGGCTAAGTGCTCTATGTTAATCGTTATGAGTATGTAGGGTAAGGTACAATTAAGCTTTTAAATCTTGGAATACACAGTTTGTGTAAGCATTTTGCAATTGGGAATGTTGTCTACAGAGGATTTTAACTAAAACTTCAAAATCTTGGTTTCTGCATATGAAAAAGTCATTAAAAAGTTACATCTAGATTCAGCTGTACAAAGAAATACACATTACTTCAGGAATGAAGTAAAGGCTTTAGCAGTTAGGCATTTTGCTTACAAAAGTGTTTAAAGTATTTTAAATTAATTAGACTTTTAAATAGTAGAGTTAGTCTATTGGAATTCACTTTCTTTCCCTCCAAACACAACTCAAGGTAATGCAAAGCACAAATAAAGGGCACATGGTCTAAAATCATTTTTGAGAGACTGAAGATTTTTCTAGAAAATGCTTTCTTTTAAAGCCATATTTGTTTGACTTCTGAAACTTATTTGTTTATTCTGTGTGTTTAGTACACATTGATTCCCTGCTGAAGAGCAATGACTATGCTGACAAGCTTAGAAATGACAATGTGAGTAGTATCAGACAATAAACTGTCCTCTCAAAGCATACAAGGAAACCAGCAAGGAAACAATCATGGGGGAAAGTCTTACCTGGGGATTTTGTTTATTTTAAAATTTCATAGAAGGTAAAATATTTTCTGGATTCAAACAAGTGAATAATAAACTGCCTTTGATAGGGGCACCAACATCAGGCAGTTCAATGACTGATGGCTAACCAAAAAATTAAAAAAAAAAAAAGAAAAAAGAAAAAAAGAAGCAGTTATTGGTCTTGCTAATATCAGCTTACTTTTGTTTTAACATAGCGCTCTTAAAAGCTGTACAGAACTCCATCTTATACAGAGCAACCCCCTTTTGACAAATGTGTTCTAAAGTGCCAGTATTATTTACAAAGATTTCTTAGCCAAAAGTCTGGCCCGTTGTGGCATCAGGTGAAGAAGTCATCCCAGCTCTGCTATCATTTACATTCACCAAGGGAAATTCTGGGAAATCAGCACTTGTCCCTGGTCCCCGAAGGTTCACCTGTCCATTGGCAGTGCTAAACTGAGATGATATTCCAGCTCTTGCCCCATGGTACTGAGCTCTAAAGGGCTGCTCAAAGGAGCTAATTTGATATGCTTGATGAACAGACTGTGCCTCTGCTTTCTTCTGAGAAGTTACTTGATCCAAGAAGTCCTGTGTAGAGGAGGAAGAAGAATGATTTGCCTCATCACCTGAAAAGGGAAAAGGGTGCTGAGAATCACCAACCATTAGTCCAAAGTGAGACTTGTCTGGAGTTGTTCTTAATGGAGAGTTCATTCCCGACCGAAAGCTATTGACGGGTATAGATGTGTAGACCTTCTCCATGGAAGGAAATGCTGGCTGGGTTGTAAGAGTCTGGTTATCAGTCACAAAATTAAGGCTCGGGTTGTTCAAATAGGCATCATTTTGGCTAGTTCTGTCCAAAGCTTGTTGTAAAAACTTTGAATATTCTTGTAACATACTAGCTTTATCTGATGAGGAAGCTTGAGAGCTTGTTCCAACCGTCTCAGATTGGGTCACCTCAGATACTTCAGAGGAATTGATGGATATACTGGAGGTCACTTCCGTGTCAGCCACACTGAAAGAGATCTCATGCTGTCCATTAGCCTTGTGTGAATAATGATCTAACAGAGTTTGCAGTACCTCATCTGGAATGACATTTTTGTCATGGTTACCTTTAATTTCAACATTCAGTGCCTGTGTGTCTAATATTGAGGCTGTAGCAGTTTCATCAATGACACTGGCCACAGCTGCCTGTGTTACTGAAGGTTGAGATGCTATGGTACTTACATTCAAGGCATATTCTCGACTGTTGTTGCTAGCTGCTTGTAGATACCTCTTTTTCTTTAAAAACTGCATTGCATCATCATAATTAGTGCTGCTGTGTACAGGTTTACTGGGCCCTTCCTGTAATGTGTCGACTTGATCAATGTCAGCATTACCCTCAGAGTCCAGTAAACTTTGCTTATCCACAAGATCGAAGGCATACTTTGAAACCTTGCTGTCTTCATATGTAGATAAAGGTGAAATGGTTTGACTTTGTTCAAGTGGCTGCTTTAGGCTCCTCTTGTTGACCTTTTTGAGAACGAGCTTCGGTGGGTGTATTTCTCCAGAATTTGCTTCCTCTAAGTGCGATCCACCGACCGAAGAATGTGGCATCTCAACAGCATATTCCGCTACCATATATTCATCTTTTACTTTAGTACTGGAAGAGTACAAAGGCAAATAGTCATTTTTGTCCTTCTTGTGTTCTGATTTATCTGTACTTTCCTTATCCCCAGATTTTGTTTTCTCTGTTTTCTGCCTTTTCTTCTTTGGCAAGGAGCTGTCTTTCAGAGGCGTAGAGAAACCAGAATCTTCCTCCGATGGCAAAAAGCCAACTTTGGTGGCACTTCTGTTGGGTTTCTTCTCGCGGTTCTCATGGCACATACGTTTGTGTTTCAGCACTCGATCGGTCCTGGAGAAATACTGGAAAAGATGATGGTGGTGATTAGGATTATTATCATTATGCAAAAAAATAAATATATTTGCAGAAAGAAAAGAAAGCTTTCATTCTAACGAACTTACTTGATGATTCACCCACTTTACCAATTTCTAATGAAGTGCCAAACAACACCATACAGTCAATAAAATTAAGCACAGCCAGCTGTGACTCTGCTCCGCCTGTGCACCAAGATAGCCCATCTTAACAGAAAAAACATTCATTATAGATTTATTTGTATAAAATGGAGAAGCCCCATCTGCCATACTGGGGAATTGACCGGTGTTTTTGAAACTGTGGTTTTCAATCACAAAAGATTTCACTAAGTCTTCTTACCTGCAAACAATATTCACACTGGTAAGGCTTCTCTCCACTGTGAGTTCTTTTGTGCCTTTCCATGTGATACTTCTGAATAAACCTCATACCACATTCATCACAACGAAATGGCTTTTCACCTGATAAAAAACACGTAGCAATATTAATCTAAAAGAATAAATCAATGTTTTTCCATAAAATTACCAGGTCAAATACTACATTCTCTATTAGAAGCAGTAAGAGGATTTAGTCTATTGCTATTGAAAAACAACATAGGGCGTGCTTACATCACTACTTTTTCAATACTCAGTTGTTGATGCCTCAAATTACTTTAAGCTTTTATGCTAAAAAAACCTCCACCTTTAAAACTAAATCCTTACTCCTCTTTCTAATGAAGGTGCAGGTATGTCTTACACCTAGCAAATTAAGAACTGCAAAGATGGTCTTCCTGAATTGTTGCTACAGTATGCATTTTTTAGGGCAGACGACTGTATAAAAATACCTCAACCGTCTCACCAACTCATTACCTCAAACCCATCCTTTCTAGGAGAGAATTAATGCATTTCCAAACTTCGAATATAACATTTTGGAGGGTGCTTTCTATTCTTCCATGTTTTTTCCCTTATCTGCATGTGGAATTGAGATAATTGCTTTGAAAAAGTCCTACTATTTTGGTTGAAACCCAAATTTTTTTTTTTTTAAAAACTAATTTAAAAATATTTTTTAAATTAATGTAAAAAACAAGAAACCTCTGTAGCAGAACCGGCGTTTGCATACTTACAGGTTTCTCATTTCGGTTGTTTTGTTTGCTTGTTTTGGTTTTCGTTTTTTTTTCTTTACTTTCACAAAATACTCTTTCAGACAATATGCACTGCCGTGAATTCATCTTCAGTTCTGCCCTTATTTTTCCTAACAAAGAAACCCTGTAACGATCCTTTCTGAGCAGGGAGTAACTCTATTTTTACTTCTTTTAACTTTGGCCTTACATCTTCCCTCTGATATTTTTTTCTAGGTTTCTCTGACAAAACCTAAAAATTCCAAGTGCACTGAAAAGTTAGTTTTGCTTTTATAGAAGTTCACTATGACTTACTAGAACTCACCCTGAACAACAGTGATCTCTCCTCCTAGTATTTACTATGAAATCTTTTAGACTGATATAGAGGTCAGGGATTGCCTTGGCAGTATCTATCAAGACCCTCTTTGTTCTGGATACTGCACTGCATTGATTTTTGAGATATAAACCATTTATGTTTTGTTTCCAGAAATATGCAGACTAGTGCTATTTTCTGAGGTAGTTTTATTCTTACTAATTATGCTATGAACTATTAAATTACCAACAATTAAAAATTAATAGATTTTATTATTTAAAATGTTGTCAGAACGTGTATTTTCCACTTAGAATAGAGAAATTTATCCACATCCTTCTACAAATGGGAATACAGTACCTTAAAATAAGGTTCCAGTATTTATAGAAACTAGAATGGAAAATATCTGTATTGCCCACACATGTGCTCCTAGTCAGATCATTAATGTTCAGAGTTCCAACTTCCTTAATTCCAAGCAATTTCTAAATCTCTCTCTTTGTAAGCCTATGCCCTATTTCCAATTATTAATTCTTACCTCTCCATGTGGCTTCTCAGCCAATCCCTTTCTTGGATGAAATTATTCCAATTTATTCTCTCCTAAATCAAATTATCTCCTCTCCTCAGATCTCTCAGCTTCCATCAGTTCTTTTTCTACAGGCTCACAGCCTCAGCATCCTATCTCTTCTTTCACTTGAGTTAGAGAACATTACCATTTCTTGCTTATTAATAAGCACCATAAAAGTTTGCTTTTTTATCAACATCCCTTGTAAGTCCTAACACCTATCATACCATTCTCTCTCACACTGCCTATAAGCAAATCCTCCTCTCTGGCCTATTTCTTAACTTTCAAACTCCAGTTTCATTCTTCATGTTCTCTTTATTTGTTAGGCACCCTCACAACTACAGTGCTTTACTCCCAATAAGCCTGTCGAGACTTTCTGAATCAAATTCCAATCCTTGCCTTCCATTTTCAGGAAGCTGAGGCAAGACATTTAGACCTCATTGCTCTTGTTTAATACACAGGAACTCTTCCATTCCTGAAGACTACTACTTAGTCCTTTCTACTTACTGTTTTCTTTCCCTTTGCTCCACTATTCCACTTTGTGGTTTTTTTTAATTGCCCCTTCAAACAACTCTCCTTACATTGTCTCAAAGCTTGCTTTCATGCCACCTTACTTTTTTTATTTTTTTTTAAGAGAATGGAGTGGCTGTTTGGGTTGAAAACTATCCTGAGCCTTAAAGCAAGATAGCTGAGTCCTGTTGTGGCCTTGAACAGCCCTCTGAGGAGCCATCCTGCAGTCCCAGAAAATGCAGAACACTTCATTAATACACTTACCTGCAGCCTTACGCTCATTTCTGTAAATGAATGGACACAGAGTTCCTTATCATTTTCCTACTCAAGCTGGCTATTTGCTGGCAGAAGACTCCCCAGCTACCTATTCCCATTTCAAGGCTTAAACAGGGCCAAACAAGGGTCTGTGGTTTTTCGGTGTATTACAACCACCAGCTATTTTGGAGACTTTCAGGGCACATATAAATGCACTGCTGGCCATGCCTTAACAGGGAGAAAAATCTGGGGACACTGCCCTGGAGTTACTCAGCACAATACAGAAAATGATATTTTTCAGTAGAATTCCAGAACACTCTGAAAGTAAGATTAAGAAAAACTTTGTGAAACTGATACCATACTTAATTCTGGCTTTAATCTTCATATGAAAGATAATGTTAGAAAAAGATTAAAAATTAACATGAAGATAGGCTTCCAATAATAATAATTTCGTCCTAGCAGAAGCCCAAAACTTCAGATGCCTTCCACAATTTTGTTGTACTTTTCAAACAGGATCTATTGCAAATGGAGGAGATCATTAATAACAGCCTTTTGCTAATGCAGGGAGAATCCAGGACACATTTTTCAGAAATGTCTTGGTGAGTGGGAAAGAATCACATGTATAAAAAAAAGTCAAAATTTAAAAATACAATACAACAATCAATGCATTATTTATGAAAACAGCTCATATGTTGTGTCTATGTTGGCAGTCTATTAAAACCAAGCAACAGAACTATTTATCAAATGTAGTACAGATATTATGTGTAGGAAGGCTGTAACAATCATAAACCCAGGCATTTTAAAGTCTAAACAGACAAAAAACAAATTATAAAATACCAAAGAAGGCAATAAAAAATCAGCATGACTGAAGAATAAGAAGGCACTTGAATTGTTAGCCCCAATGGTGTTTTATTTTTTTTAATGTAATCTTAGTTTTTGTGTTTAAAATGGAAAGTAGGGTGGCTTACACAATTAGGACACATGAACGCATGAGTGGGTAAGGTATATAGAAACATCTCTAAGTAAAAAGTAAGCAGACATATTTGGGGGGAAAAAAAAAAAAAAAGAACATTCAGCATCTTCTCCAACCTCGTAAACTGAAAATATTTGCGTACCAGCGACTCTTCCCTCTCTTGCAACTAAAATAGCAATTTTCTGTATCATTAGGGACAAGTTTAGCAGCAGGGTTCCAACACTGCTGCCCTCCTCCACATACAATTATAAGCAAATTTTGTATTAATGCAATGTCTGCTTTTAGATGCAACTGATTAATTATTTACACAGAATAAGGCTGTTCATTGATTGCTTCCTAACTCCCTCGCAATATTTCCTTTGAAGGAGTGGTTCAGAGAACCAAAGTCAAATCAAACTGGAACTAGCTGGGGCACCTGTAAATTGGGGGCTTGTAACAGGCATAAAATGGGGCTTCTACCTGCTACTACTCTCCTTGATTGGCTTAAAATAAACTGAAGAATTTGATAAACATCATTAAAAGAGTAAGAGATTTCCTGTTCCTCATCAGTATTTTGAACACTGTACAAAAGCTGGTGCTAAAAGTGGTCATTCTTGGAGATAAAAATGCAAAATAAAAAGAAAAAAAAGTACTGAAGAAAGTTAAGAAATGTTTATAAAAGAGTATGAATAATACAAACAGATCTTTACTTTCATCAAAGTGTAACACAGACCCACTGCTCACCTTCTCGTTAGAGAAGCAAGTTGAAAATTCAGCTTTTCTCAATGGGTTTACTTATGCAGCCCTGAACAACAGAGTGACTGCACAAATAGCTAAGGCCCAGTGGTGAACACTCATATAGAGGTGAAAGCACAGACAGGTATGCAGAGTGCCAATTAGCTACACTATAACTGGGTGAAGCCAAAAATTAAACACTAGTTAAATTCTTGTTAACTAAATGGCCTTCAGAAAAAAACTTGCCACTTCTGGAAGCTGGGTTTTACATGTTTTCTCCTAATCATTACTAGCTACCACCTAGGAAAACATCCATGATTCAACAATTTAAACACAAGCACCACCTTCTCTTTCCTGAGAAACAACCAAACTATACTTATAAAGGAGGAAAACATAGTTGTCTAAAAAAAGTCAGATAACAATATGGTTAATTAGTTAAATGGCACCTTTTTCTCTGCTAAACAAAGACTAGCACATGTAAGAACTGGCATAAAAACCTACAATCCCACCACATCCACCCCCTCCCTCCAAAGTTTACAATTGACAAAATTCTCATTAGAGCTAGAAGCTAAATTTAAAAAGATAATTAAATCAATTTATAAAATATTTGCAGTCAAGTGTTAATTAAGTATATTGCCCAGACTCTCATTTTCAAAGCCACGTACAGGGAATAACCCTCATTTGAAAAAAAAAAGGAAGAATCTTCTTAAAAATGTGAAGACTGCACTTAAATTTTTGCCTTTTTGGGGGGGGTTGGGGGGCAGATAGATGGAAGAGACTGAATGAGCATTCTTTTCAAGAATAAGTATCTACACAAAGTGGAGGCAGCATGGTTCACCAATTCAGAGCCAGAGGAAAGACTAGGAGCAGAACAAAGACACTGGACAGAAGAATGGAAGACTCTTCTGTGGCTGACTGGCTGAAGGAAACCTACTTAGTCTGGACTCATGGCAACCTAGGATACAAAAATCCCATAAACAACAGGGCATTTGTGCATGTAACTCCCTGTACACTGCTCTGAAAATTCATTTTGCAGAGTTTTTTCTCCCTCTCGACCCTTACACATGCACACACTGCACTGCATGTTAGTAGCTTTCATATCCATTTAAATGCTACAGCCAAGAAACACTGTGCACATTCACCAGCTCTGCTTTTCTGAAAAAGAGGCTGAGAAATTGGCATCTAGTCCAAAAGGGACCATATTACAAAATATTTAAAGAGGGAATGAAAGGCCATGCACCAAAATGCCAAAAAACCCAGGGAAACCAAACCTGTTAAAGAATGTGGTTCTGTGTGGTGCAATAAGATAAAAAAAATAAACATATATAAACTTTAACTCTCTTTGGCTTAAAGTTTTGGGCCTTATTTGACCTATATTGCATATTTTTAAACTAAGACTCTTATTTTTAGAACAGTTCTTAACTAAACCTAAAAGAAGAAAAGAAGGGAAAAGAAAAGCTGAAACTAATACCTTTGGGGTTAGGCATTTTGGCCATTTTAGTCCTGGCACTTTTCCATCAAATTCCAAAACAAACAAACAGACAAACAAACAAATAAATCTATGGAAATGTAATTTGGAAGTCCCCCTTGTCTGAATTAGCTTGATACAACAAAAGACAGAACTGCTTAATGAACTTTGACTTTCATGAATGCACAAACTTCAGGATTTGCAGCTCTGGGGTTATTTATAGAAAACTACTTTCAGATCTGCTTACTGGAGTTCATACTCATTTTACAGCCAAAGGAAAGTGGAACAAGTTGAAAGCACAAAACTAGCTTCTTTTAAAAAGTTTTATAACTTTATAACATGTGTTAAATTAAAACAAACTACAACAGGGTTTTAGGCTGCATATTTATTACCAGAAACCTTGCCTGAGTGGGGAAACAGTTTTTAAGCACGCCAGTAAAGATACTCAAGGCACTATACTCACCAGTATGAATCTTCTCATGCCTCTGTAGCAGGTACTTCTGTATGAAACGCATGTCGCACTGACTGCACTGAAATGGTTTTTCACCTTGAACAATATAATTCCACATCCATAAGTTAATAACTACACACTGTTGTTTCTGATAACTATTTTCGAGGAATATTAAAATGTCTATTAAGAAAACCAGCATCTGAGCGAATTCCAAAAATACTCTGACACCAAAAAAAACATTTGCCTTACTACGTATATGAACGGCAGAGTTCTCTCCATGATCCTAAGAGTCACATTAAGGCTAGCACAGAAGAGTGATCTGGAATGGCTGTAATTTCCTCATGAGCAAGATCAATCAGGATGCTGGCATAGACTGCATTCAGGACACTGGCAAGCTATTATAACAGTAAGTACCTTTTTCACTTCTCCGAACAGAGAGATACCTCATCAGGCAAATAAGCAGCCGCAGCACATTTTACAAAGGGGTCAATTTTTGGCACTTAGGCTACAAGTCAACCCATTACTTTCTGATAAAGAAAGAAAAGAAACCTCGTAAACAGTTAGCTCTTCAGTTTATTAAATATATGTTGATTTATTTTTTTCTGATATTCTTTTGACACTTTGGTGCATGGAATCTCTAAGCTTAGATGCCAAGTTAGCTACACTCTTAAAACTGAAATTCGCATAGAGCTGAAAACATTTTTAACAAAAGTAAACAAGTCTTTATATAGTAGAAAAGACAAATTTGAAGTCAAGCAGTACCTGTATGAATGAAGACATGTCTCTGTAAATGGTAGTTGGTTCTAAAGGCAGCATTGCAATGCTCACAAACATGAGATTTGTGGGTTTTCAGACCAAGTGATCCATCCTCATTTATTGTAAGGATCTATTTTAAAAAGAGTAAAATTTGTTCTCACACTACCCTCTAAAGATGTCTTATTAACTACAAAAAAAAAAAAACATTAATTTTTTCGATGCAGAAAATGCAAATATTTCAGGTAAAACAATGCTAATTTCTACAAAACTATGCGTTAAGCTTCTAATACACATTTCCAATTGCAGTCCAATCCAACTTGTGTCTCGTTGTGCATTAAGAGATACTTCAACAGGACAGAGACAAAAGCAGCTAATGGAAAATCAGCTTAGAGCTTCCCTAGGCACAGCTGAGTCACTTCATATGCTACTGTTTATTTTGTCCAACTGTTGGAAAGGATACAAAGTAATCAAACCACTTCTGGGCACTAAACCATGGATAATCATATTTTAAAGCAAAAGCGAGAAGTTATATTCTTTTTTCAAATCACAACTCTAAATGTTTGCTAAAAGTCATTAAAGCTTAACCAGAATAGTCATAAATATTATCTACATCTATATAATAGCAATAGTCTCAAAGGTGAAATTGTATTTTAAAAACCAAAATCCCAAAGCCAAACAACCAGGAGAATAGTATTATTCTTCTCCCTTTTCAGGTTTTTCACTCAATAAAGTATTGCTCACTTAATATACATATTAAAGCATCTCTTAGATGACTTCAACTTGCCACACTCAATTGCTTTGCTGTCAAACAAAGCCACTATTTTCATATAAAGTTAAAAAAACTTAAATTTAAAAAAATGCACCACATCTACCTTATTCAATAAAGCTAATCACAGGTTTTCTCTAATTTAATAATAAAAAAGAATAAAAACAAAAATAATAATCAAAAATAATAAAAATAGAAAACTAAACCAAACCCAAAATCTCTACTATCTCTGGCAAGAGAATAAGAAATCCAGTAAACAAATTATATTTACAAAAGTCTTGCTTAACTGCAAACAAAACTATAAAGAAGAGCTTAAGGAACTTTAAATAATACAGTTAAGTCCCTTGTTATTAACAAAAAATAAAAGTATGCTGGGAAAATACATCTGCAATTTGATTAGCTACAGCGTTCTAGGTTTTATGATAATGACAGTGATGAGAGAGTCGATAACTGAAACAGTATCTCCGAAATAGTAGCAAATACTGTAGGATCTACTTAATTTTTAATTCTCCTGCATCAAAACAAGAGTGAAAGTCTCAGACTAACAAATTCTTGTGCATTCACTCTGAAGGACAAGCACATTCATACGTTCGTAAGATTGGTGTGTTACAGCTCCAGTCACAGATTGACAATTATAAAGACTCTGCTCTGTACATTATCCAGCTGATGAAGCCAACTGCGTCTTTAAAACAAATTTAAATATATGTTATGAAATGCTTTTCATATATTATACTGAAATTTTAAAATAATTGTGCAGAAAATACACTTAATTCCATGGTTATCCTAAACCTGAGCTCTTCTACTTAACCTACTCCTTGTACCACCTCTTAAATGATGAGAGTTAACTTTGTCAGAGCAGCTTCCCTAATAAAAGCAACCAAGAAGCTTGTGCGTGTGTGTGTGTGAGCGTGCGTGTGTGTCCGTGTGTGCACGTGTGTGTGTGCGGGGAGGAGGGGAAAGGAGACGGGAGTCCTAACACCTAATGACTTCTTCATTATCTGATTACTGCACTGATAGAAAATAGAATTTATAACGTTTCAGAATGTTAACTGACTTCCATTTGTCAGAGTTCCAGCTGCTGTTTGGATGGAAAATCAACCCCATTACTCTGGAAATACTGAAACTGCAGTAGGCTCTCACCTAGGTCAGTCCTTCAGCTTATTTCTACTCTGCCTTTCTACTCTGACAGGTCTGAAAAAGGGGAAGAGAGACTGAAAAGGAACCTGTTTAACAATTCTCCTAATCATTTTTCAATCTTTTGTCATCTCAAAAGACTAACCCTGGCAGATTGGGAGATAAAAAGGAAGCATGCAAGTACATGTCTGTAGAAAGAGGGGCACACGCCTCTTCTACCTTGCCATGTTTCCATGGAAGTGATCTCTGGATGTACTCAACCTAGACCTCCTTTTTCTCTCAAAGGGAGAAGTGAGAAAGAAATGCACAGCATTTGGAACTTGCTTCCACACCCAATCTGAAGCAATTTCTCAGCTTTCCAAGAATACTACAGGTGCAACCCTATTTGACAGTGTTTTGAGGAGGACTGGAGGGTCCTGCTCCCAGGGGAAACAAAAAGGAGGTTTGGGAGATTTTCTTTGTATTATGGTGAGTTTTCCTTTGATGTACAAACAGTCTGGGTTGATTTCTGAGTAGGCTTATTTTAATGCTGCTGTGTGATAACATATAACTGATTTATTTCTATCAGAGCAGCCTGCATATGTTCTATTTTAAGTCTGAAGATTAATACTGACTTGGGGAATTACTAGAAGATATAACACTGCTACCTCATGAGGTGAAATGATTCTGGTTTTATCTGAAGTGCTTCTCAACAGAAGAAAATTGTTTTCAGACATACAGGGATACATACTCCTCATGAATGGATCTACAAAACAAATTTTTAAGTAACAAACCAGCAGCTAGGGTAAGAATCTTTTGATATAAATAAATACATATATGAAGATGATTATGACCACAGGAATTTTCCCTAGCAGTAAATTATTTTATATATATTAGTAAACTTTTTAGAATTTTCAAAACTACCATTTTAGATTTCTTTTTAAAAACTTTTCACTACTATGCATGAAGCATATAAAATTATCAGGCTCACAGAAAAGCACAACTATTATTAGATAGATACAGAGTAATGATTTATAAATGGTCTACAAAGCTACTGACTCATAATTTAAAAAAAAAATATTTGGAGAGAGAACTGCCTGGAGAGACAGATGTTAAAATATGTCAAGAGTTCATGTTGCTAAAAAGAGTTCAAAGAAAAACACTGTTATATCAGTTTTGTTTTGGGTCTCTGGTGAACTTCAGAACTGCATCTTTACTGAGCAAACAAACAATTTCCAGCCTAACTAGTTCAAATGCTAATGAAATTAGTCATAGTCAACCAAATCTTCAGGTCCTTTTAATCTTGGTTTTGCCAAATCAATGTCTTACTTTTGCTGGTGAACGCTGTTTTCTTTTCTTCTTTTTCTGCAAATCTACTGGCTCTCGTATTTGTTTTTTGTCTCGTTTCTGTTGTTCAGATGCATCAGTAAAGGTAATTTCTTGCTTTACACTGATCTGTTAAGATACCAAGTGCCAGTTTCAGGTAAGGTTCTCACTACAGAAAAGCAATTTTTCAATTTTAGAAGATGACAAACTGCTGAAACAGAAAACCTTTTCCTAAGGGAATTATCTTCTGGCTTCACTCTTTCAGAAATTTAAGTGAAAGAATTAATATGTATCTTAAATAAAAAGGGCACAGTTAATTTCCTCAGTAACATTTTGATGTATTCTTTCATTCATCTTCCAAAGTCTTTTTTCCTGACCTGTAGTGATTTTGAGATCAGTTAGTTCATATGTTAAAATCACTTCCATCTGTAAAACCATTCAGTTTTTCATACCTATCTTACTTGTTGTCAAGGCAAGATTTAATGGAATAGTTTATTATATATTTAAGACAGAAGTAGTTTTTAAGGGAAAAAAAAAAAAAAAAAGACCACTTCTAATGAAGTTTTTGAAAATAAAAATTTAAAAATCTCAATCTAATGTGAACTTTAATAAAGACCATGATACTCTTACATTTTTCTAACACCTGAGCCACCTGATCTACGGCTAACAGAGTAGTGTTTTAACAGTGCTGTGTTTCTGAAGATTATTCTTCGTGCATAAGGCTATCTACTTTTATAGTCCTGGTAATTGTCCTTTATGTTTGAAGGGTAACAGTGATGATGTGCTGCATTACAGACAGATGCTCTGTTTTCAAAAGGAAGTCATCTCTATGCTCTAGGAAAGCCAAGGTATGCCTTCTATGAGATATCGTGGAGGGGCATATTTATGGTCATGTATGAAGTGTCACAGTCCAACCTGCAGTGTGAATGCAATTGCTAAGCGTCCACATACCTTAAAAACATACCAGATGCTTCCTATAGCAAAAGCAACTAAACAGTACTATGAACAGCATAAACAGTATGCACCTTCTAATAACACTATTTATTCCGGTTTGTAGTTACCCTTGAACATTAAATATACTTAAAGGAGCACATTTTAACGCTTTAGTTCTATGGTAACAGCCTGCTTATAAAATATTTATAAAACAGCTACTTAAAGATTATACTTAATTGGCAAAATTTATCCACAGCCAGAGGCAAATGACATAAATATTTTGATAATCAAAATCCAAACAAGCAATTAATAGATTCTTGCCAGAGTAGAATTAGACTACCAGATCAAGCTTCCTAGCAATCTCTCCAATATTTCACAAAGAAATTGCTTACAGGGACATTAACAGCATACTGCAGCCCTTGAGGAAGTCTATCTTGCGCATCCATTTCATCATCATTTTTTACCGTCTCCTCATGGACCATGAGTTCATCATGTGAAATCATCTCTTGCTGTCGAAGTTCACTTTCCTGTAACACTTCATCTGTTGCAAGAATTTCTTGGTGCGGCATAGTCCGATCTTGAAGCACTGCCTCTTGCCGTTCTCTCGATACTCCAGACTGGTCAGATACTGCACCCATCCCTACCATAGCCCTGGATGACTGCATCTGGTCTATGCCACCACATTTAAGAAATAATCCTCCCAGCTTGTCTTCAATGTTCATTCTTAAGTGCAATTACCTACAAAGAAAGTTTTAATAGTAAACATCTACAATTGGTGCGCTTGCTTAAAATTTTTTTACTTAAAAACATTTTATAAGAACTCAAGTCAGTGTACTCAACAAACACACATGCAGTCCTAAAATTGATACCGAGTAAGAACCGAAAGTTGGATATCTTGGAGGAACATGAAAAGGTTCTCCTTTCACACACATCCATGTGTACACAACTGAACACTTTCAAATAAAAGGTTTCAAATCAAAGTGCTTCTGACTACTGGCAAAATTCTGGTAATTATATGATGGCTAATTCTTCCCTCTCATTCCTTAGAAAACTTTTCATTTTTTTCCTGTATGCCCTCTTTACTCCGTTCTCTTTTTCCATTTTTCCATTGTGACTGTCTTTTACAAACACCTCTTTCATACTGGTCCTGTTCTCCCTATTTCCCCGTCCTTTCAGTGCCCTTTCACTGCTGCTACCCCAGGGCATACTGTAGCTCCTGGAACATCTCAATATCCACAAGTGAGAAAAAACTGGGCTGCATCCAAAGCAGCAGTTGAGGGAGGTGGTTCTGCCCCTCCACTGCACTCTCTTGTGACCCCACCTGCAGTGCTACATCCAGATCTGGGGCCACAATATAAGAAGGATGTAGATAAGCTGGAGCAAGTCCAGGGGAGGTAACAAAAATTATCAAAGGCTTGGAGCATCTCTGCTATGCCAACAGCATGAGAGAAAGAAGGCTCTGGGGAGACCTTATTGCAGCCTTTCATTACTTAAAAGGGGGCTTTTAAGATGGGGAAAAACTTTTTAGCAGGGCCTGTTGCAACAGGACAACAGGTAATGGTTTTTGACGGAGAGATGGTCAATTTAGACCAGATACAAGGAAGAATATTGTTACAATGAGGGTGCTGAAACACTGCCACAAGATTCTCAGAGAGGTGGTGGCTGCCCCATCCAGAAAAACATTCAAGGGCAGGTTGGACAGGGCTGAGCAACCAGACCTAAATGAAGATGTCCCTGCTCATTGCAGAGGGTGGGACTGGATGGCCTTTAATGGTCCCTTCCAATCAAACTATTCTGTGATTCTACAAAAATACAACTTTATAGCAACTAAAGGTATACATCAAATAAAGACTATAGAGAGGTCAGAACTGTTCATAAAAGACATTCACTTTCACACCCACTAAGCAGGAGCACTGGTGAGGAAATATAAATTCCAATCACGAAAAGCAATACAATTCACAATATTCCAACAAGAGTCATGACATTATTAATTGATTTTTAAGGCAGAGCAGCAGGCTTTTGTGAAGCTGAAAGTGGCAGCATCTTCTCATTCTACTCATTATTATATACACAAGGTAGTTCTAGGATTCCTTTTCTCCTTGGCACACTGGATGTCCAATCAGAGCAGTCAGTCTCCTTCACCCCATTCCGCAGGCCCATAAGCCCTACCCATAAGCCCTACCCATAAGCCCTTCCTCACTGCTCCTTCAGACAGACACACCAACAGACAGACAGACAGACAGACATCCTTCCTCCATCCCTCTATGTTCCCACAGCCAGAGAGCAGAGGCAATACACACACAGGCCACAGCAGACACGGGTGGGAGCAGAGGCACAGTGGAGTTGGACAACACACAGCAGGCCTGGCCAAAGCACCAGACAAGACCTTGGGCAGCATCATGACAGCAGCAGCACCTTCGACTTTGATCCATCCAGAGTTAGGATACAGGTGTGATGTGGGTACATTGCTAGACATCAGCTGCAAATTCTGTCCCCCTGAGAGTGCAGCATGGAGAAAGGATCCATCTCCATTCAAGTCTAAAGTCAAAGGCTATGCAGCTTTCCCTGCAGCTCACAATGACAATTCACAACCAAAGAAATCAGGGCTCTCTACAGGTCAGGTGTACAGAAATCAGGTCTCTGCCTAAAATCAGCAGAGCTGTCACTCTGCAGAACTGCACCACAGCAGTCCCCTGCCAATCTAACAGCCTGCCAACATGCAAAAAACACTCCATCAAACAAACGCACATTAAATGTCTAAATTTCCATTTTCAGTTTGATCCATTTGATTACTTCCTAAATAATTTTCTTCACCAGGAAAATATTTTGAAAATTCTCAATGTATCTTAAACATTTGTGAATTTCTTTATACCAAGCTACATCAAGTTTACAAAAGAAATACTGCTTTCTCTTTAGGTGAGATCCTAAAGTACTTGATAGGTAGGGAAGCCACCAGCTGAAAGAGTTGAAAGAGCTGAAAAATCTCATTAGGTTCTCCTACACTGTACCTTATTTCAAATATTACTATTGGTTCTTAAGATTCTGAAAGTAAAATTAACTCAATTTCTTAAAAAACAAACCAACAAAAAAAACCTCACCACACACCTCACCAAATAAAGTAAGAAGTCCAGTAACATCTCCTAATAGCAACTCATGTCTTACAACTCGAAAGTGAAAGAACATTTGTTCCTATTCTCTACCGTGAGAGCTTCTAAACTTCTGAATACATCATAGAAAGGCTGACAGCCAGGATGGTCTGACCTCTCTCAGTTTCAAATACTCAAGAGGCACACCAAAGGAAGAAGCTTTTCAGTCAAATACTTTTAAAATTATTTTTAGTGAGCCTTGTTCTGCTGGAAATCAGGAGGACAGTCACCCAGCTAAATATCTTTATATATGACCGTGTCATCAATCTTTTTAACATTCTTCCTTTCTACATAAAAAGCCCATTTTAAGGACCAAAATCACCCATGACAGGAGAAGAACACAGAAAAATTCCATTCAGCGCATTTATGCTTACGATTTGTCCTTTTTTGTTCTCCTGCAATTTTAACATAAGGAAGTTGGAAATCATGCTTTTGATTTTCACAATATCTGTCTTCAAATACAGGCAACAATTTCTTAATGCCTCGAGTTAGCTCAGGTAGTGCTGTGTGACAAGTCAACTCTCAAATTAATCCAGTTTAGAGTAAGAGAATGAGATGTCTTCAAGGGAAAATGCAGGTCTGGTATGCCACACAGCCACTTGCAGGCATTATATAATTCATGAAGTATTTTTCAGATGTAACTGGGAAACCATACTGATAGTTCCTCAGCAATAACACAAACAAACAAACAAAACCCGGCACAGCACTAAGGCTGTATTTTTCCCACCAATGCATATCTCCCAGAGATATTGCAACAACATCCTAAAAGAAGAAAATGAGGATCAATTTATCATCTTTTTGGTTTGGAATATCCTGTACCAATTAAGAAAGGTGAGACAGAACTGAAATCCTTAAGAATCTGCCTCCCATGAAGGCATCATTTGGTAAGAGATAGTGCAGAAGACCTAAGGCTGAGACCAGTTCTTTTGGTAGAGCATTTTAAACATCTAGCTTGAAAGATAAATTTCAAGGAAAGTAAAACAGATAGATCTACTCATTTCAGCCTTTACCTGAAGTCAGTCCTCAGGGTACATCTGACACAGATTGTCATTCACTATGCTTTTGTTCCACACTACAGAAATACAACAGCATCAGGTCACTGCAGATTCTCCAAAGGAATGACGTGGACAGGTACAAGAATACAAGAACTCAAGATGCTGAAACATATTCAAGGGAGAACAAACAGCATCAAATGTGAGAACATGGTGGCCCTAATCTGTCTGCTCAGGCCACTGGCAAGAACAGCACAGAAGGCTGTTCCACATGGAAGATGACACTGCCACATCATTCTGAAATTAGGTAGGAGTTGTGGAAATCCTGGATTTAAAGCTACTTCCTGGCAGGAAGTTAGGCAGGCTAAGAAGCTGAGTGTTTAACCACGCAGAAGATCCTGCTATTCTCACCAACAGAGGCAGGAAGACTCCTGAGATGCCAAACTTTGGGACAGCTGGCGAGATACAGCAACTTCCCAGAGGACAAGCCAGGTGTGAACCGGTAATCATTGGTCTTGCCGGCTCCCTCAGTTGCAAAGGATATGGAAACAGTTTCTTTCTCACCCTGACTAGCAGGTTTAGCAGAGTCATGCAACTGAAAGCCCTCAAGTTGTCTTCCAGCCATGATCTTGAGTCATATCAGAAGTGGTGCAGTGAGTGCACTGCTTATTAAATCAGGCTTTCAAACATCTGGCTTTTCATAGAAAAATAGTGAGAACTCATAGTGTTAGGCTCCATATGAGAAGTGATGAAACACAACCTAAGTTACATGACTCGCAGGTGATGTTTCAAAACAAAGAGGTAATGTTTTAAAACAAAGAACTACAAACAAAAACAGGCTATTAATCCAAGCAAGAAGCATCCCAAATGCAATTAATTCAGTAAAACACATGTAATTTGTCAAGTGACACCTTTCGGCTCACACAAAAGGAATCCTATCATTTAAATTGAAGATGAGGAGAAGTGTTCTTGGAAGAATGACAGTGTGATAAAGAAATGTAAGTTAAAAGCATTCAAACAAGACCACTTTACCAAGCCTGAAAAGATTAAATACATTTTTAACTGCAAGATGCTTTTGTGAAATAAAGATCAACTTACTTAGAGATTATCTCTAGGGAAGCTATAAAAATACAAACCACATACACACAAGCAAATTTCTTGGCATAAGACATTGTCATCCCTATTGCAGAGATGTTTTCCATGGAATTTCAGAACTTCTATTAAGCTTCACCAAGTAATCTCATGATTTTTCTTAGAGTGTACAGTTCCTCTATAAACTGACAGAAGAAGAGCTGTCAACGAAACCTTTAAAGAATCCATTTTGCTTGGTAGAGATTCTCCAAGCCTTTACTGTGGGCAAAGCATCTCACAAGAGACATCTAGAGGCAGAGCTCCCCAGGGAAAGAGAAAGAGGAAGGGGAAGGACTGCTCGGAAAAGGTCTCACAGGACCGTCCCAGCACCTCCTCTTTTCACAGGGTGCTCCACAGCAGCACCATCCCCATCGTGAACCACATCGCCTCATTCAGAAACTGCTGCTTCGCCGAAGCCTCCGGCTGTACTTCAGAACTATTCATTTCAGGAACCCTGACATCAGCTTTTCCAAAGGCTCGTGCGCTCGGCCGGAGAGCTGAGCGGTAAAGACAATATTCCTAATTAAAGAAACAACCACTTAAATAAAAACATACTGCATGAAAAGCATGACAACATTTCAATTCAGAATCAAAAATAAAAATACCATCAAGAGAAAACATTAATTGATTCAAAAAGTCTGCTGGGATGGTGGCTGCTACAAAGTACATCTGAACAGAGACCCTGAAGGAAAGCAGCAAAACTCATAAGCCACTGGAGTACAACACATGGTCCAGCTCTTGTTCTCCACTTTGATTGATGGTGAGGGCTATTCTGTCTTCTCCCCTCTTTTCTTAAGCAAGAAGTAAGGCATTATTTAAATTAATGAGCAAGTACTCAGAGATACTAATTGGGTTCACTTTAAAAATAAAACCCATATGTGCAGAAACACGAATTTTGTAGGATTTAAAAGACTATTTATGACATATGAAAAAAGAAAATATGTTTAAGGATTAACAGCAGGGACAAAAGATGAAAATCATCTGCAGTTTAGTATCTATTTGTAGAACACAACTAGTTTAATGTTTTTGCTTTTTTTTTTTGAAAGTAAGATGGACTTTTTTTATTTGTAAACATTGTCCTGCAAATGTCTTTGTTGTTTTAGAACTTCTACTACTCCTTTTAAGTGTTAAAATGCAGGATTTGCTACTTTCTGTATCCATATCCCACTCCACCCTCTCTCCTATACTACCTTCTCCCCACTTTCGCAAGGCAAAATGGAATGAAAGAAGGCTGAGGGAAACAGGAAAATAAAGTTGTTAAAATGTAACAATTCTCTGGCTTAAACCTTAGCTCCTTCTCTAGCAAAGGCTAGAGACTCTAGCAAAGACTTGAAACAGAAATATGACTTTCACTATAGCAATAAGCCCTCTTTGACCATGTTTTCTAAGATACAACAACCCAAACACAAGAGCCAGGATGAACAACAGCAATTCTAACTTGCCTTTAGCAACCTGATACTGTTCTGATGAAAACTACCTCCAAGATTCCCCTCACAAAAGCTGACACTGTGCTCAGCCCAAGGTATTAAATGGTTTCAGGGTAACCTTACACTGGAAGTATCCTGATGACATTATTTTAACTCCACATTTTGGGAAGTGTGTTTTCATTACAGTTAGACAAGGCAAAATTCCTAATGAGCAAATACCTGAAGCTACAGAACGTGTACCTGAGCACATTCCTACCACATCCTTGCTTCAAGAGCCTTTGCAAGAATGAATGCATGCAGAGCCCAAACCACAAAACGTATAAAGGTTATTACTGCAAAATGCACATACAATAAACTTTTCAAAAGGCAATCTGGGGAGACCTCTCAGCTTCTTAGGGCTCATCTTCATGGTCATGCTACAATTATTTGTGCTAAATTGTAAACATATATTAATACGGTGTATATAAATCTATAAAACTCCCTAAATGAACATTCTCCTTCTATTACAGAATTTCTTTCCATCCCTATTTAGTGGAATTCACTTTGGAAAAGTTTATTCTGAATTAAAAAGCCAATCACTTTATGATCAGAACAGTTTACTGGCATGAGTAGTAAAACTATTCTAAATAGCCAAACTTCCATAAAATCAACTACAACTGATAGACCATTCCAGTGAGACATTTGGTGTGGTTTGTTATTTACCCAATTCTCAATGATACTGCAAGAAACAATCCAATACAGGGGGTACCTGCCCAAAGGGAGTGCCCTGCACCTCTCCACCCTCAGGCCTCCTCTGAGTTGATCACAGCATTCTGCAGCTGAGAAGGGAGCTGGACAAAAACATTCCCACAGAAAAGCCATGAGGTTTCATTTGGATCAGTGGGATGGAGCAGGCAGAGGATACGGAAGATGGGCAGTGAGGAAGCAGGAGCAGGGAACAGGACTGTTTCTTCCAGGAACGGTCAGTGGTTAGATCAGATTAAAGTGCATTGTGAAACTGCTCCACAATGGCAATGTGCACAACAACAGATGAACACCTCAGAGCTGCCACGCAGACATACCCAACGGCTATGCCAAATACAGAGCACGGGAAAAATGGCTATCTACATTCTCAAATGCTTTCCTCCTAAAAGGAAGTATAAAAATCACCAATAATTCTGCAATTCCTAATGTTAATGAAGAAAGAGATAGCAACAAGGCTTAACAGCATATTTAAAACTACTAATGTTTAAGCATTTCTGTGAATGAAACCACCG
This sequence comes from Dicrurus megarhynchus, assembly GCA_013399195.1. Taxonomy (NCBI): domain Eukaryota; kingdom Metazoa; phylum Chordata; class Aves; order Passeriformes; family Dicruridae; genus Dicrurus; species Dicrurus megarhynchus. Next base: position 152,130 of record VXAD01009653.1, read on the forward strand.
TCAATGCAAACCCCTCCAAAAGAGAGAGAAAAATTAGAACTTAACAGGTTCCTAACATCCACTTTAAATCCCTTTCAAACCATGAAAAATGCTCATTATTCTCATCACATCAGAAAATATATTTAGTTGCACTATTAAAATATGGATATAATCCAATATAAAAAGAAACAGAGTTAGCTTTCACAATATCAAAGGTTCAATTTTTACCATACCGCAGAAGCCTAGAAAGTAAAGAATAATACCCTACTTAATGGTTCTAAATAAAGAACATTAAATAAAATTCTCTCTTCTCCCTACTCATAAAATAACACTCAGCTAAAAGAACAATTTTTACATTAACACTCAAGTATTTTTAAGAATCAATTAGAATGTGTTGACTTGCAAAAAGAAAGCAATCAAATATAAATCATCATGAAAAGTTTAACAGATCATAAAATCAACACATTCTAAAAGGTAACATATGATACACTCTTAGGACTTGTTGCACAGTTATTTCTGAGTGCTCCATGTTGCTGAACACATGCCAGTGCAGGGCCTGATCCCACTAAGATTTACACTCATACTGAGCTGTGAATAGTCCTATTACAATCAACAGGATTACTCACAGAAAATCTCCTTATCGTGCACAAAATTATCCAAGCATGAATATCTTTGTCATCTTTCTTATCCTGAAATCTGTATTCCATCATCACCAGCATAACCATAATTTAATATCTAATGTGCACATGGAAAAGCTTGTGATGTGGTATTTTAAAAGCCACAGTTCCATATCAAAATCCACAGGAGTGTCACCAGTGTCACAAACATACTTTAAATTGTCCAAAAATCACAGGCAATGCTACTTTTTATCTGGAAAAAAAAGCCACTGGTTTCGTAGCACTAAGTTATAAACTACTAGAAAATAGTTATTTTTGAGAATTTTTCTGGGAATTTCTACCAACAGGTAGTTAACCTCAGAAGAACAATGCAGGATTTCTGTCTTTGCACCATGAAACTTGGGTCACTCAAAAGTGCTCACCCTGGGGACTTCTGATGACATTTATATCAAGGAAAACAAGCACTACACATAACTAAGGCTACCCAGCATCTTCTAAGTAGCATTTTATAACTTCTGTCCAACTCGTGAAAGTCTTGTGAAATTTCATCTATCTCATGCACGCCTCAAGTTGAAACTTTATAAAAATATTTCAGATAGTGTATCAAACGGTTTTTCATTTGATTTTGACAACAGTGCAGTTCTATCACAAAGCTGAACCATCTAACAGCTGAAGGTCATTGAAAGGGGCAACCCCTTCTCCTAACTCTGAGAGTCCAGCCTATCATTGGTGCCTACTCTGATGCTCAGATTTTTTAAAATGTGATTTTTTTTACAAGCCCTTAAACTCCTTGGGTGTCACAACTTCTTTACCATCTGCAAGTACCTGTGGCCATCTCTACTCATCAAAAGCACTATGCCAGTACTGCTTTACAGAAGATGACAACCTGCTGTTGCTCTCAAACTGGCCTGAACAGCAAAGGTCTGTATATGTGTGTATGTATGTTCCTTGTCCTTGGTGGATAAAGAATTGGCTGGATGGTTGCACTCAGAGAGTTGTGGTCACTTGCTCCATGTCCGAGTGGAGACCAGTGACAAGTGGGATTCCTCAGGGCTTGGTACTGGGACTGGTGCTGTTTAACATCTGTGTCAGGGACATGGACAGTAGGATCGAGGGCACCCTCAGTGAGTTCCCAACGACACCAAGTGGTGGATGCCCTAGAGGGAAGGGATGCCATCCAGAGGGACCCTGACAGGCTGGAGAGATGGGCCTGTGTGAACCCCAGGAAGTTCAACAAGGCTGAGTGTACGATCCTGCAAGTGAGACAGGGCTATCCCAAGCACAAATACTGGTGCTGTACTTTTTTAAAATACAAATAACATAAATATATGTGCATGTGTTTGTGTGTATATACATATATATATATATATACATGTGGCTTTCTACAGCACACTGGATGGAATGCTCCATAAAAATATATGAAACTAGTCAGACAGATTATAATATCCTTGCTCTGTTTGTTACAAGTGCCAAAACGCGCATGAGTCACAGAGCACACAAAAAGAAAGCCATGACCATTTAGGCAGTTGAACACTACCTTGCAAAATAGGATCAAGCCCTTTCTACCAAAATTTTTTAAAAATAAGTGATCAATAATTATATTTGACACATTTTCTGGCTGCTTATTCTGACACATTTGGGTCAGATTTACCCAAAATGCTGAGTACTCATGTCTGCAATCACATCACTTACAGCAATACTTTAAAAATACAAAGATAAATGAAATGCTTTTATTTTAATTTTAAAAAAAGCTCTTAAAGAGCTCAATAGACATCCACACCAAATACAAATTTTTGTCTTGCTCACAGGCACCAATTCTCCAGCCACAAAATAAGAAATATCCATTTCCTCTCCCTGCGGCATAGTAAAATACTTGTAATAACAAGCAATGTTCAATATAGGTCACAAGGGTGAACTAATCAGTTTGTGGTGCTCTTGCTCCTGCGGCCAGCACAGCCCCTGAGAGGAGAAGGCAGCACACCTCAGATGGAAAGGTAAGCCTGCACCAGTGACTGGGATAATAACTGCTGTGAGAAGGTGGGCAAGAGGGGTCTGGCCTCTCCCAGGACCTAACCACTGACCAGAAAGCCCAATCAACCAGTAGGTTTCCAACAAACATGGAGCAGCTGCTTTGGTGCAGAATGATTAGAGGAATGGGGCACACCAATGTGAGACTGCCATTGAGAAAAGGTAAATACGACAGTAAGACTTTGAAAAGAGAAATACTGTGTATCACCATGAAGTAACAGAACTATGAGAGATTTGGCTTCTGGCTTCTTTCTGGCTCTGCCACTGCTTTTGGGGCAAGTGTGTTATCTTGGCAAATCATTGCCCCACCCATCTTTCTCTTGTCTCTAAATCAGGTGCAGTGATCCACCTAGGATTTAGAAGTGAAGCAAGCAGAAGACACTATCTATGAGGGCCTCACGAGCCTACTGATAACCTTTACAGAAATTTCACAAAGGAATATATTCATTCTGCCTTCAGAGCAGGATTAAGCAGAGCACAGTAAGAGAACACACGTTATGCAACAAGAAGAAAGCAAAGTACAGAGCAGCTGTTATTCAATTCATGTGCATTCAAAAAGGTAGGGGCTTTGGGGTGTGTTCACATATCATAAAATACTATGGTACAGTATTAAGGTACAATTTATTAATAATATAATGAGGACAGTTAAATTAAGTGGCATAGGTAAAGCTCAATGCTGCAATTTTAAGGCTTGCATGCTTCACTTAAACCTAAAATTGCTCTTTTAAAAGCATGCTTTTCTTGTAATATCTTTACTTCAGCTTCATTGTTTTCTAAAAGGCCATCTACATGTACTAAAGAAAAACAGTAATTACAGAAAAATTCAAGACAATTACTTAATACATCCACATAGATTAAATAACATTGGACAATAAGATAATGGCACTATAACCAAGGTTTTGCTCAAAAAACCTGGAAGTTAGCTGCAAAAGCCATCTTAGAGATTCTGGAAGACATTCCTCATTTACATGCATGACAGAACAAGGAAAACTTACGGGAAAAAAACAACACAATTCTAAACCATAGGTGAGAAGGCCATGAATAACAATACAGGTCTTACAGACCACAGGTGATATTTCTAGATCTTGTTTCAGCACTTGGAAACGTTATTTCAACATGGGCTCTCAGGTTGTGAAAGCAATGTAAGTATTTTAGAATACAGGAACCATTCCCCTAAGTTCCAATTTCAACTTTAGCACATAACCATGCACAAAGTAGGCACTTTTTCCCTAACTTTATTTCAGCAAACTTATTCAGGGTAAGATTACATTCTTTGTAACATCTCAAAACAAATTCTACAAAATATGGTTGGCACTATGTAGATTAACTTTCCACCTGTAAAGGAACATTTTCTCATCTCATTCTTCTGCAGAGGAAGCATTGTCATACCACAGAGTAACTTCATTTTTAATGCATATTTACTTCATTTCAGCTCTGTTTCAAACATACCCCTCATCTACACAGGGAACAGAAATTCAAATAATCCAGTTAATCTGAAACATGATAGAATGAATACCTCTTTAGCAAAAGATTCACTCCAGACAGACCAAGCAAATCCTGTGCTTTCTGTACTGTTTTTCAAATACCACAGTGTTACCTTCAGTGGCACACTTGAAAAGACGGGACCAAAAATCTGGGCCAGGAGACCTGAAAGAGCCCCTCCTAAAGCTCAAAAACATAGATCTCTACTCACTGCTCCACTCTTCAAATCCTACCTACATAAAAATAAAGGCCTTTTAGGGACCTACCTATTCCATAAGACTAATATGCCTGGCAATTAAAAATTACATATCTACCTCACATTTGCTAACATAAACACAAGGCAACACACACGTAACATAGTCAATGGAAAAAATAAACCCATATAATAATCTCATCAGGTAAGAAAAAGAATCACAGGTGGCAGTTACTTGTCAAAATGCTCATGATATTTCCAAAAAGCATTTGGACCCTTCAGGGATGGCAGCTGTCTAGGAACATAAAACCAGTGCAATGACAATGATCTAGGTATCACTAGAAGCAGCATCTCGACCTGTATACCCTGGTGGTAGCCCTTTTTTTCCTTTAATGTATGATAAAAAACAAGGAGCAGAGGATGTTGTGATGCTACATTAGGGAGAACACTGACCAACAGTGAACCAGAAAAAGAAAAATCTATCACTGTTCTTCAAACATTTGAGCAGTTACAAACTGCGCAACACCAAGGAGCAATTTTCATCAGTGGAATCAGGGATTGCTGTGGCCTAAACAGCACTCTGTTACAACAGCATCAGAACAGTATCAAGCACCTTCATCAAGAATAAACAGAAGAGTCAGCACATAAACTGACATGTGTTAGTATTTAAAGATAGTATGAAATCAGCCAGAGGGGGAAGGAGTAGAAATAAACTCTAAAATCATGGAAGTGAGCAACCAGGTCACTTTCTCAAAACCCCTCTTGGAACACAATCATGTTACAGCCCATGTAAATTTGCCAAGACAACAAACAAGGTTTTTTTAAGAGTATACTTGTCTCCAGTTAGGATTTTTTTTTTCCACATTGTTGCAATGAATCCACCACCTCTGTACTGCTAACCAACACTTGTGGTCAGATTAAATCAACTAAGAACTATTCCTATCCCACTTACATAAAATTCCAGAATTGTAAAACAGCCTTTTTTAATTCACTTTTAATCTGAATGATCCTCACTTCAAAAGCAAAAAAAAAAAAAAAAAAAAAAAAAAAAAAAAGGCAAATCAAGTACTAAACCCAGTGTGCTTCTGCAGTGTATTCTCTTCAAAAGACTATCCACAACCTCAGCAAGAACTTCCAGGTAACTCTTTCCCTTGATACTTCATAAATGCTATGAACAAGGAATCCCGCTGACTTCTACCACATACCCCAAGGTGATCTTTCCTCATTACAGTTTTAAATTTCTCAAACAATTTTCAGGCACTTAAGCCCATTTTCAGATTGAGACAAGCCAAAACATGAGATGTCTAGAAACTATTTTATAAGAGCAATAATAACACAGATATCCTGGCCCATTAACTAACACTGAAAATAATCCAAAAAAAAAAACCTCAGACTCCTCAGGATTGTGCCCTCTTGAATAAAAAGGTTGTGGAAATTGGATTCTACCTCAATGACTTTGGTGCCCTGCAGCTAATTCTCACTAATTAAGTCCTAGAATACACTAAAACAGGAATTCAGAATGATCAAAAGATATGATACATGTTTATAACAACTCCTGTAATTATTAGGAACAAAAATCTTGAAGGTTCTTGATTAACTCACAGACCAATAATTAAGGGCTACCATTCCAAACAGGTCTGAAATTTCTGAGAACCCATAGTCAAATAACTTCAGGATGAAGCCAAGTCTTAGTAAAATACATTCAATACAACCTTTATTACTAAGCAAGGAGGAAACCAATCTGTAAAGTCAGAAAATATTCTGACAGGATTCTCATGAAAGAAAAATTCAGCACATTCTGCCTTTATGAACTGCTTTCCAGATACTGTTTCCTCATCCAACCATGTTAAGAGTCTCAGCTCCTGAAGCCCTGAACACGCTGATGCAGCTGCACTCACCCAGGTTCCCTCAATGCAATGATGTGTCCCATAGGTAACAGGGCAACAATTTGTAAAAGAATCCTAGAATGGTTTGGGTTGGAAGGGACCATAAAGATTGCCTAGTTCCAAACCCCCTGCCATGGACAGGGACACCTTTCACTAGACCAGGCTGCTCAGGGCCCCATCCAGCCTGGCCTTGAACACTGACAAGGATGGGGCATCCACAGCTTCTCTGGGCAACCTCTTCCAGCATCTCACCACCCTCACAGTCAAGAATTTCTTCCTAATATCTACTCTAAATCTACCCTGTTTCAGTTCAGTACCCCTTGTCCTATCACTGCCTGTCCAGGTACCCAAGATGGAAGCTCCAGAGCGAAGACTTCTCTGCTGAACTTGTGTCCAACCAAACGTGCGAAATGAAGAGCTGTCCAATGTTACAGCAAATTTTAGGCACGTAAGATGTAACTACAACAGATTCCATTTTTTCTGCATATGCAGCCACAAATCTGATCACCACCACAACTGTGGAAAGGCCCCTGCCTGTCCTATGACCTACAAGGAATGTAATCCAGGGATGACACAAAGGCACACTAGACAGTAAAATGCAAGATCATGCAAAGAATTGAGAGATGAGGTTTTCTGTCAGTTTGTCCTTTTACATTGCTGTTCCTTGAAAAGTGACAGTAAACTCACACTTACAGCTGCACTACATTTGATCCAATGTAGCGTATGTAACACTGAGTACAGATTCCTAACAGGCACCAGCTCAACACGCCTGGTTTGCATGATCTACTTTTAACTGTCAGATTCAGACAACAAGCCCACTGGTTTTGTCTACAAATTGCCACCTACTCCACGTTTTCCAGCAAAATACTGTGACAACTGGATGATCATCCTCTGCATGCTCCTCTTCTATAAACTCTATTTTAATCCCCCTCTCAGTAACCTAATTTCATCATGGGTGATCATAAAAAAATACATTTCAAATACATAAAAATTCTTTTCTACGAGTCATTTAAAAAGACAACTTCATAATTTCTACCAGGAAAAAACAACATTAAAGCCAAGTAGCTTAGTAGCTTTTTCTTACTTCCTTATACCCCATAACAATACAAGCTTTCCTGCTCCTCATAACACAATCACATAACTTTGACATCTTTTTGCTGACTCTGACAAAAATTCATCACAAAATATAACTGTCAGGTTCACCAGTGACAGAGGAAGCTCCTGAGAACCACAGCCTAATAAAGCTTTCCTCCTTGAGGGATGACAGCAGCCTCTCCCATATGAAAGACTCATTTTTATTTGATATTGTTAAAGAAATATTCACACAGGGCACCTTCACACTAGACTTTACTTTCAAGAAAACCAGTTATAAGGTCAAAACATAAGTTGAAAACCAATATTTCATGGGCATGTCTGGAAAATCTGCAAGTGATTTTGGTAAAATAATTGTATCACATGTTGGTACCCTGAGGATTGACCACCTCCCTCTGCAGTTGCTCTACAGTGGTCAATACAAAAATTTCCTTCAAAGTAAGTAGTGTAAGTCTACTCTAGCAAAAAGGGGAGTTGGTTGAGTTTACCAATCTATCATGAAGAGCTTCTTTGTTAAAAAATAACTTTACAGACACAGAAGAGAACATTTCTTAAATTTATGTATATAGCTACTGCTGTATCAAGAACTGCTCAGTGCTATCAATGACCCAGCTTAAAAGCCTGACAATTGTCATCCATTTCACATGTATTTTGTTTGATAGAGACTGACATGTAATAGTGACCTATGTTAGAAACCACTGTGTGTATGTGGTCAAAACCAGAGGAGAATCATGCCTCAGGAGATGATAATTTGCTTCAGAGTACTATTTGAGACACTCTGAAATCATCCGCTGAATCTGGAAATTCTGACTGTTATAATGCCTATAGACTAAAAAAATCATCCATGGATCCTGTGAAATGTATTTATTTCTTGGCTTACATACTCATTTTGCTCCCTCTTCCCTGCCTTTACAAAACTGAAGAATGGCTGCAGTGCAATACTAAAGATCACTTGTTGAAAGCACGACTAAAGAGTTTTCAGTACCCAAGGAAGCCTGCAGAAACCCGGTGTATTTAGAGGCTGCTTCCTTGCTTTGCCCCTTCCCAGTGACATTCCAGGCACTAAAATATGCTGCTTATTGTCTGGCAAAATAAACTTCACTTTATGATGAACATTTCTCACTCTCCAGGACTAGAGCTTTAGGCTAGACATCATCATAAATACATGCTACAAGTGTCTTGCATATACCTGCACATGCACACACTTTTTAGCAGCATTATCACCATTCCTTTGATTCAAATACAATCCTAACAGCAGAAAAAGAGAGATCTGACAAATTTTCAGGGCAATCACATAGCAGTTAATAGTGAGAGAATGTAAAAAGTTGGTTTTTCCTTTTTCTTGAATGCTGCTAGTGATCATATGACTATGACACATCTGCACAGCATCAGTATTTCTCACTTCACCTCTTGCATTAAGGTAACACGACCTGGTCATGATGTTACTGGCATTGTAAACCTCTCTAATGAAGTCTTTTATATCCATGGTGGGGTGCATAGGTAGCAAAAGTTAATAGAGACTTTATGGGAAATTATTACGGAAACATTTAAGACAGTTGTACAAATTTTTATGAATGGGCATCATTTAACCTTGTAGATGTAGCTGCCATGTGAAACAATTTTAGAGCAGCAGGCTTTATCAGTCACATAGCTGAGCTCACACAGATATCACAACAGCTTTACACATGAGTAATAACCGCATGTTATATCAAGAAACTGTTTTATGGACATTTTACAGGCACCTGGATTTTTGGTTTTGGTTTTTATCTTGGATTTTTTGGGTTTTTTCCAGTGCAAGAGATCTAGACAGTTTATATTTGATAGGCTGTTCATAAATTATACCCTACTGCTGTTTGCAGGTTGGAACTTCTTCCCACACAGATTTCATTTTATCATCAGACTGTTTAATTCTGCGCTTATAAAAATGTCATCCTAGTCATAAGGGAAGACTTAGACAGCACTGTCTTAAGATTTTCTGCACATACCGTGACAAGATGCAGATACTGTGATACTAATATGCCAGTAGAGTATATCAGTTCCAGGATCAGGCCAATACACATGCTGTTACTGAGCTATAGCTTGCTGTTTTCCAAAGTGCAATGAAATCATAAAGTAATATAAGTTAGTAATACATTAACAACATTACAGTATTCACACTGCTACCTCTTGATATCATAGCCTGGAATACATTAACACACTGATAATATCCTAAGAGTACATTAAAAATTATTTTGGAGCAAAAGGAGTACCAGTTTCTGTATTATCTCCCAAAATAACATTCTGACAGTGTGAAAGAAGTTATCAGGAGAGTCTAACCCTTCTGCATGTTGTGGATTCCAGTCTTTCTAAAAGACAGTGAATTTCCCCTTAGGACACACTTACAATCAAGTTTTGTGAGAATATATTATAGATTTTTGCCAGGTATTTTATCCAACATGCTGAATGATATAGGAAAAATATCTCTACATGGAGTCAGGGGAAGATAATTTAATCACATATAATATTTGAATACTCACATATGTTATTGTATTTTAATTTGTACAATAATTTGTAAGTTAAATAGTTTAAAATTTTATCACTTGTGTAGTTCATGGAATTACTGCTGATGTATAAAACATTCTGTTCTATGTAGATTAAAAAATGTATATTTAAAATGTATATAGAGTACTAGCTAATGAGCTGAACAGATGGGGTTGTGTATTTAACTTCACTGGAAAGTACTGAAATAAAGGAACTAACAGCATTTGTGTAAATGAAAATAAATCTCATGAAAATCTGAATGGATTTTCCTTTGTTAGACAGAAATTTGTGCTTGGCATATAACTACATATTATAGCCAATGGCTGTGGTTTGCTGACATGTCCTGTCAATAGCTATGTCTCAGCTGTTAAAAAACAGTAAGTTTGTACATTTAACTCAATACTAGTACAAGGGTTTCTGCGCAGATACCAATTTACAGAACTGAAGAAAGAAAAAAAAATTCACGAATCTCAGTACTCCAAGGAATGCAATTTTCCCAAAAGTATTTCTTTCAAAAAACCCTAAAAAAATTGAAGTGGAACTTAATCATAGTACTGATCCTTCACATAAGCCCTGCAACCTGACAGAAGCAGACACCCATGCCTGGTTACATCCACGGAGTCTTTGTGGAACCACTTTTGTCTTTAAACACTCAGTTATTCAGATCAGACTGCAAACTGAAGGCTTGAATCTATTTCATTATAAATGATGCTGGTTTGAAAGGCAGCTATCATTAAAATGCCAAGCAAAGGCACAGGAAGTACTTATTTTAAATAAAACCTATCTATTTCTCTGTTAGATCCATTTAAGAGCCTTCAAAGTAAAAAATATTTCCACTGATATTTACTTTTCAATGCTTGTGCCATTCATTTAATATACAAGACTTGTTAAGTTTGGACAAGAAAGCTGGATGCTTCATTCCGTATTTAGGGTAACTGAAGTATCGTCATTCATGAAAGACATTACCCCAGTGTTACCATTTCTTATTTAACTTCCGTTATTTCACAGAGAAAAATGTATTTTATATTAGAGCCAAAATTAAATCAAACTTAATCCCAAATTATGTTAAACACTTAAAGGGGTTTTGATAGATTAAGGCCCACTCCATCACGCTGCTCCATGCAGACAGGTCTCCATTTGTAAGAGCCCACACAGCAATCCTCGCCAGAGGAAGACACCAGAGATTCCAGTCACAAAAAAATCACAAATGTCTTGCAAAAGACACAAAAACCAAAGCCCCCATGTTCCTCCCCAAATTACTAGAACACAAGAAACACTTCCTCCTCATTAGTAACATTTTAAAATGTTTAACCTAAATCCATACACTAACAACTGATACCCTGAGCTCCACTATTTGCAAATCTACATTACTGAACCTGTGGTGCAAAGAATGTATCTAGAAGTGAGGTAAACTCTTTTCAGATGAACCATCACCATATTTCACTAGAGTAATAAATTATTAGCATTCTCACAGCTCAACTCTAACATTACTGGTACACAGAAATTCTCAGATGGAAGTACGAACTTCCAACCTCAATGGTTTTACACCAACTGTCTTTAGAACACCCGCATGCTCCACAGCACTTTAAATCCTCACACAAATACACCTGTACACATTGAACTCAGAAGGAAACCACATTTTGAAAAACTACATAACAATATTCCCAAAGCATATGTTCCTTCAGGTGAACACTTTAGCCCGCAATATAACTTTTCACATTTTGAATAATTTTTCTCCCAATTTTTTTTAATCATTGTGGTTCTTCAAGTAGCTACTTACCCACTTAATAGTTTGATTTCATAGTCCATTATATTAGGGATTTTTCCATAAACAGAATATGTTTGCAATACAGTAGACATGAAGCACACATGGGCAGGACAGACAATAACAGAAGCATAGATTACATACACATCTGTTCTCTCAGGTCCCAGCCTGAGGAGCGAACACAGAAGTACACGTGCACACAGCAGCCCAAATGCAAGATATCACCCTCATCTTTTTTAGCTTTCTTCATTTATATGAGCTCACTGACTAAGTACAAGTATACTTGGGGAAGAGGGGCATGCAGACATCCAGAACAAACTACACAGAAAACACTTTTGGAAACTGAACACACACATACATTCAGTTGTGTATTCATGACAAAAGGCCATGACAACAGTTTTCAGGAAACTGCAATTGAAAATGAATTTTGTTTTCCTAAATTACTGCAACGAGAGCAGGCTTTGCTGGCCTCTCCTATGGATGTGTCTGTACCCTGTACCAAGAGCCTGCAGATCCCACGAGATCCACAGGAAAGCAGGCCTCACATGCTCCAGAGCTTCCGGTGCAGCCAAAACTCCTGCAGATGACAGCTGTCACTGGACAATGCACAAATCCAAACACTGGAAGTGACCACTGAAAAACTAACATTGCCTGAAGGTATGCAAACTTTTCACACAGCAGGATAGATTTTAAGTCTCAAGCAGACCATTGGTTTAGCCGGACTGATTTTGAGAACAGCATAAGAACACCTGCAAGAACTGATGCAGGGTAGTACCGTTTTTCTACTTCTTCCCTTCACAAGGCATATTCACCAAACTCATGGAGAATGGCTACAAAATATGTATTACTTACAACAACGAAATTGGATATGGGCACTCCAAAATGTTGAAGCATGATGGGTCGGCCCAGGTATACATTCCTAGCAAGCTTGTAAAGTACTACTGACATTTGTAAATAAGTCCAGAAATAAACAAAGCAACTGAGATCCTATTCAAAAGAAAAAACACAGTCTTCTGTCATTTGTCCTGGCCAGTGGCAAAGATGCTACTCATCAGGACTAAGACATCTCTCCCATCTACAACTTCTTGGACCAGAATCTCATGTGTATGCAGACAGAGATAGGTCATGCTCCAAAAAGACTTCCAAAGCAAGACTAAAGTTGTGATCACTGGATTCCACATATCTACCTTTTTTTTTTTATTATTCTGCAAAATCCCTCACAGCTGCCCTAAACAGTTTACAAAAACAAAGTGATCAGAGTGATGATTTATGTTTGCAACATAAATGTCTTCCCTTTCCATGAGCCAGCTTAATGCAGACGTTGCTGCACTCACCCCAGCTGAGGTTTGGCAGGAATCAGGGGAGGAATGATGTTGATGAGTGAAAGTGTTTGAAGCCCAACTAATTTCTCTTCAACTCCTACTGGTCCCCCCTGCTCTCCCAAGCCACTTCCAGCCTGGCACTTGTTAGCAGCTCCCGACGCTGAGGAAAAGAGGTGCCTTGCAAAAGCTTCCTCCGAGCAGCTGAGAGGAGACTCTGAGAAGGTTATGCAGAAATAAAACCAAACGAAATGACTGTTCGCAGGTCGGCACGCTTCACCTATCTTACACCGGGAACAATGGAGAGGCGGGCAGCGGGAGGATACGGCCCGGGAGGACGGGGCCGGGGGGACGATCTGTCCGTCCGTCCGCTCTTTGTCCGTCTGTCAGGCAGCCCCGCTGGCCCCATCCCCGCCGCCCCGGCGCGGCCTGCGCGGCCCCGCGGCTCCCGGCCGGGNGCGGCGGCGGCGGCGGCGGCTCCTTCCTGCTGCTCCGCCGAGCGTCCGCGGGCGGTGACAGCGACACCCGGCCAGAGCGCCGCGCGCGCGCTGCACCACGGGAAACGCGCCCGGAGGACCGGCGGGACGGGAGGAGGAGGAGGAGGATGGGGATGACGGCGGTGGGGAAGCGAGGCGGGAGCCGGGG
>VXAD01009653.1:165773-265153 GCA_013399195.1 Dicrurus megarhynchus
GCCGGGCGGAGGCGGGGCGGGAGAGACCCTTCGGGCATCGGCCTCGGCGGGGGGTGGCCTGCTGTGCCTCTCGGTGTCATGCTAGCGGCTTAATGCCCAGCAGGGCCTCCCGGAGGAGAGAAGGCCGGAGCGGCCGCGGTCGGTGTCAGGGAGAAGGCTTAACTATCACAGAAGTGATGTGGTTGGAAGGGACCTCTGGAGATCTTCCCGTCCAACCCTCCTGCCCAGGCAGGGTCAGCTGGAGCAGGTGACAGAGGAACGCGTCCAGGTGGGTTTGGAATGTCTCCAAAGAGGGAGATTCCACGACCTCCCTGGGCAGCCTGTTCCAGGGCTCTGCCACTCTCAGTGTAAAGAAGTAAAGCCTGATCTGGTTCCCCACTCCTGACGCATCTCTGGGGTGAGGCCCTGCTGCAGACTGCCAGTGCCATTACAGAGGCACTCTCAGGGCCTCCAAATCCATCTGAAAGTCCCGAGATGAGTTTTCTGCACTATAATCTCCATGATCATGATGTTCTCCATGACCCCACACAGTAAACTATCTGGAGAATTGCTAGAGGCCAAATCTTAAAACCCGCGCCTTCCTTGGACTAGCTCTCCACCCAAACTGGCTGCACCTCTGCAGCCTGGGCTGTGGCACGGTGTCGCTTGCACCTCTCAACTTCACCACTTTCAGGGGTTACCAACTTTTCCACAGTTATTTAGTTTCTCTAAATAAAGTCTTTCGCCCAGCAACGCTCTTCAACACGTGCGTACCTCAATTGCTCTATGTCATTTGCGTATAATTAAGCATGTGCTTAAGTGCTCTGCTGGATTGAAGCCAAGATCTGCATAAGCTCTGTTGGGTAAAATTTACCAGCTTCGCTGGGCTTAGCTCTGTGAGTCATTCAATCAGCAGCAGCCCAAAGCTTTTTGCTACAAGCTTAGTTATTCCCAGGCTGTCCTACAGGATCACCCTGCCTCAGTGACGAGGCTTATGCCCTTCACTCAGGTCCTGTTAGAAGTGAGATGCATCTGCCTGGTGAGTCAGCTGAACGTAGGGTTTCGAGTTCCCTCAGCAAGGTGCATTAATAAGGTTCTGCACCCTTACACAGGTCAGAGGTTGTGCCATCAAGTTACAGTGCAATAAATTGCATTAAGAAGAGAGTATTAGTGACACCAGGACCCTGATGAAGGTCTGCCCTGACTTTGTGCAATAAGTACATTTCAAAATGATGGTGTCCAGTACTCAATCTCTATGAACAGAGGAAGGAGTTAATAGAATGTAGCTGCATTCCATGCAGTCCTCTACAATTTTACACAAATACAAGAAGTGTCATTAACCTGCTTATTGAATAAAATAGGAAACTTTTTCATTTCCAAAACCAGAGTTTTAGAAACTGAGGGAAGACGTACATTTATTCAGCTTTGGTTTTTTTTTCCTTCAAAGACAATTAATTTGGTGACTCTACTCATTTTTCCCTGTCAAAGAAAATATCTTTTGAATTGCATTAAGTCTGAGTTGGGAAGCTCAGCACTAAAACCTTATTTTAAAACACACTGAGGAATTAATGCTTTCTGCAGGGTGAGCACAAGTCTTTCTCCAAGGACACATCAATTGGAACCTGCTTTTCAAAAAAATTTGTTTGGCAATTAACAGTGTAATATGAAAAAGAAAGACTGTCTTGTAGTTAATGCAAAAAAGTAAGACTCAGCATATTTGAGTGCTGTTCATGCCTCTTTATCATTCTTCTATGACCTTAATCAAGACATGTTCCAATTTTCAAATGTCAGTTTGGGTTAGGGTGCAGGTTTTTGTGTTGTTTTAAGAGGAATTAAGCATCTATAAATTGTCAAGTTCAGTGAGAATCTTATAGTGCTTTGTTCATCTGGCAGTCCCCCGTGCCAGGGTAGAGGTGGTGAAGGGACACATCAGACCTTGGACCTCTCCCTCACATGTTTTCAAATGATGGCAGTTCCTCACCAGGTTACCCAGCTGTGGCACTGATGTTCATATTAGTGTTTGGACACATATTTAATACTGTGCTGTTTATTTATTAATATTAGGGTTTTCACATAACGAAATAGAAAAGAAATACATGAACTCAGTAGCTTGAGAAGCTTAAAGGAGCATTTGCATTTTGACCTATATTTTTTTTCTTTATACTGCTCTGTAAATAGCAGACAAACTCTGCTTTTCCCTAGGTAAAATAATTAAGTCTCTAATATAGCCTTTCCTCTCCCTTCTGAATTCCAAAAGTTGCCCACCCATGAGAAACCCTCTAAAAGGCAATGTGTATGCAGCATGGAGCACAGTACATTTCAGTTTTAACAGAGCTAAATAGCGGAAACTAAAAAGCACTTCACCCTCCTTCCTTTTATCTTTTTTTCTTCCCTTTTCTGTGTAAATCTAGAAACAAAAAAAATTAGGAAGCACGAGTAGTTTATATGTTTTAAAGTGGCTTTGGGGAATCACTGGGGAATGTATGTGTTTTAAAACGTCTTAAACAGAAAGTGGCTGGAGAAGTAACTGCACACATCAAGCAGAACCACCACATTTGACCTCCTGCATGACAAACTGAAATATTCAGAAATTTCTGTGTCAGGCCAGTAACTTCTACTGAAGCAGCTGTTGATCTGGAAAGATCCAGTCTGGGAATTTGAGAGGGAAGTCCACCAGTTATGTAAGCTTTTGAGATGGCCTCATAGCCTAGCCTCTCAAATTTATGCCTTCACATTTGTCTGCGTGCATCAAGCCTGAGCTTCTAATTATTCATTTTAGCTATCAGGTTTAAGGACTGTGTATCAGGATTTTTAACTCTATTCTCCAGGTCTTGCTTTATCCTTGCAACTCTTTATAAATCCCCTTCCAGTTTTTCGAAATTTTTTTGTTTGTTTGTTTGAAAATACTCTTAGTGTGGGCCCACTGCTCAATCATTTAGACCACAGACAGGTAAATCAACAAACACCAAGTGCAGCTTCTTTTCACCCACCCACATCCACATAACCTTTTATCTGTGCCTTTGGAGTGATGTACCAAGTCCAGTGATGTGACCTGTCCTACTGTGACTCTGTCCAGGGTGAAGTTTCCTGCTGCTTCTCTGTCCTTTGTCATACAAAACAAGGATTTAGCATGTCCCTCTTCTCCACTTCCCCCTGCAGATGTCACAACTCACAGTTAACAGTCTCATTCCTTCCAACACATACAGTTGGCTTCTCTTGAGTAAAAAAAATAAAGATCTGTTGGACTATTTATGTCTGTTTGTGGTTACAAGATCAGGCCAAAGGAAATGTGAAAAACAAGCTGCACTTCAGCAATCAATATTCTTACTATTTTACAATGATGCTAAGTCTTAAAAAAACAGACTGAAGATGATCAGTGAAGAGTTCATGTCAGTAGTTTACCTATGGGGAGCACTGCTTGAAAAACATTTATGCTCTCAAAATAAGGTATTTGCAAACAGAAAGTTCAAATCCAAGGTAAATCCAAGAGAAAGCATGAGGTGTTAGGGTGTGAAAATATACAATTCATCTTCCCAAGCAATGCTAAACCCACCTTTTCTGTACTTGTGGAATCATCAAACAGTTGAAGTTAATAACTTTGGTGGAAGATGAGAGTAACTTGACCTTCAGAGGTTACAGATGTGTTCTCTGCACCCCACTCCCGTTATTCTTCTTCAGTTTCCCTCCTCCCGTCCCCTCCCCTCCTTCCTTGTCCACAAAGGTCGATGTAGCTCTGGCTGGTGCCAGTATGTGCCAGAGATACAATGCATGGTGCTTCAGAAATGCCTTGGTGAATGCCTGACATTTCAGCAGTGGATTCAGTCAGGGAACAGTTGCTGCTGAAAGCCAGAAAATCACCTTCCATCCATTTTTTCAATTGGAATATTTCACCAGGGCTTTAACTAGCACGCATATTCAATGCAGAAATGTAATGAGTCCATTGTCTGAGCATCCACTCACGTTGTCTGTAAATTGCTCCTCTTCATTTCAGCATCCCTGGTGGAATTTGTGTTTTAATTATTTAATGTTTTTTATAGCAAGCTTTCAATTCATGATCCCACATAAGCCTGACTCAATAGTCTGCCTTGCCCTATATTGCTGGCAGATCAGGGATCAGTCACAATGCTACAGAGTGGCACAGTGTGCTCCTCCTGACATCACCAATGCAGGGAAATGTGGTGGTGTGCAATGGCTCAAAACACCTGGGCATCTGATGTTTGCAACCAAAAATAATTAATTACAGTCAATATTGGTTAGAGGGTGCATGCAAGTCACCCAGCTCTTTTCCTTATTCCCAGAATCTTTTCTGTTCCCAAAACTGTTAGCAGAGCACTGTTCCACTTCCACCTGAGCCCTGAAGAATTCTTCATATCAGATTAGTTTCTAATGCCACAAACATGCCTGACTTGACTCAGTCATTTATTTTACAATAATACAGCAGCCTAAAGTGCTTTAAAACTTGAGGTCAAGACAGCACAAAAATCCCAGAAAAAAAAAAAGGTTTGATGAGATATATACCTGTCTGAAAAAAGAAAGATAGCAAGGCAGCGTCAGTCAGGGTGGGTTTGTGTAGACACGAGACGTTCAGATATCTGTAATACGTCTGGCTTGGTCCCACATGGCATTCCTGCAAAATTAGCATTATAAATCTCTAGACTAAAAGAAGAGAGGATGTTTAATGTCCCATGCTGAGATGTCTAATAGACAGAAAAAGCAACAAAAATGACGATAATGTAGTACTTGCCTAACACAAATTGTCAAATGACACGAGACAGAACTTAAAGAACCAATTTCGCTGCCTTAAAACACAAGTTATAAGTAGAGCAGAAAACCATCTACTCTTAACTTAGATTGGCAGCCTACCTAAGACATCTAAGTTGAATTAACTGCAGATAGGAAAGCAAGAGGGCCTTAAACCCCAGTGTGAACACTTTAGGATTAAGCCTTTCAGAAATAAATGTAAAGGAAGTGAGGGATATTTTATCTGTAAAAGAGAGAACATCCACTCAGGGATTTGGTGGGCTTTAACTGTTGCAATTTAATGTCACACCTTTACTTAATTCATCTTAATCTTTCCCATGTGTCTGTCCCACTGCAGCTGAGTTCTTTAGTTTGAAATATTATAGTGGATCTAATTTGAAAGACAGCATTAGCTGAACCTTTAGCTAAAGGCTTGTCCAGGCGGGGAGGTTACTCAGTGGTAGGTAACCAGCTACTTCATACCAACTTTGTGTCAATGCTCTTGGTTTACATTATCGTGTTGTAGGCTGCATCACACCACCTTGCATGCACTGAGAGTTTGTGCAAGCCAAGTACAGCATTTTAAATTCAGATTCACACCTCTTTACAAGTCTCACATTGACCTGATTAAAAGCAAGATGCAAGATGTGCAGAGCAGGTAGGACATCAGGCTCTGAGGCAGTGGCAATGATGGAAGATTGATATTTACCAATCGAAAGTTCAAGCGGGAAAACATATATTTAAACTTTTATATATATTTATTTATATATATATATGGCATGTATATATTATATGTATAGGCAGGGGTCTTGGAACTAGGTCACCTTTAAGGTCCCTTCCTACCCAAACCACTTTATGATTCCATATATTTAAGCCCAAGAGGTTGTACATTCCCAGGGCTACAAGGATCAAGCCATTATGCCAAGTGGGATGTTTCCATACATTATTTGAGCCACTTGGAATGCCAACAGAGTATAGAAACCTGAATCTGTGAAAGCCAGTAAAATCTCTAATTTCAGTTGGCAGTGAAGGAAGGGGAAATGAGAAGAGCACAAATGGACCTTGAAGACCAGGGAGAGATTCTAAAAGGCTGGAATTGGAACTCCTTAAGCTCATTGCTCAACATGGCAAAAAAAGGAAGGGTTTCGGGTTTTGCATAAAAACATAATAAAAAATCATAGTGTTGCTCTCCCATTACTGGTTTCCTCTGGTACTACTCTCAAAAATTGCATCAGAATAAGGAAATGTTGGTACAAGAGTACTACATTCTTCATATTGCATAGAGCCTGTTCATGACTGTCAGAAGCTGAACCAACTGGGCTGCCATAAATTTATTAAGTTAATCAGGCCCCAGTGGGGACTAAGCAAAACCTTTGAGGCCTCCAAAAAAGCCAGATGAATGGACAACATAATGGCCAACAAATTACATTGTATCTGCATGAAGTTCTGAATTTAGAAGAAAAGGCATACTGCTAAGATCCATTACAAATTACGAAAGGCCAAGGTACAGCTAAAGAGGGGGGTCTTGGCAGGGAAAGGCAAGAAGGTAAAGTTGTTGATAAGTTATTTTCTCATGTGCTTTTCTCATAAAATGAGAAGTGAACTGGATGAAATCTCTCTAAGGCCAAAGCAAGCAAATTAAATGCTACTTGAATGTAGTTATGACTGATTTTTCTTCCAAAACACAAGGATGCCTTGAATGGAGATGATCAGGACTTGTACCAGACTATTCAACAGGAGGATGAGGACAGGTAAATTTTCAAATTGCACCAAGCAGGTGATGGTCCAGGTCCAGGTCCAGCCTTCTCTGGAAGAGGATGGAGAAGAAGACGATGGAGTTCAGCTCAGTAAGGGTGGAGAAAAGACCTGAATCTGTGGCTGAGCTAAAGGACAGCAGTGTTTCAGAAGGTGGTTCAGTAGGGCAGTGCAGTTGTTCACAAGCTGGACATCAGCTGATGTGCACATCATGCTGTTAGGCCTGACCTGGCTTAAACCTTGTAAGACACAAGGGAATCACTTCCATTCAGTCTGCACAGCACAGCTGAGAGTTCAGCTGGGCAGGAAAGATATGGCCCAGTTGGAAAGGTCAGTAGGAATGCCAAGAGATCTAGAAAACCCGACCAAAAAGGCACATGTTCCCAAGGAGAATGCTAAAGGGGAAACATGATGAGGGTCTTCAGACATGTAAGAGGACATTGCACAGGCAAGTGGAGAAAGCTGGTTTCCCTGCCCTCAGGAGGTATGTAAGATATAAATTTTTACCTTTAGGTTAGGTATTTTTCTGTTTTTCCAATAGCAAAGGTCACAAACCACTGGGATGGCCTATGAGGCTCTGGCATCAATAGAGGTCTTTAGTTTGCACAAATATACCAAGAATTCTTTAAGAAGTAACCTAGATCATGGCCTTTGCCACCTGGTGCCACCCAGCTTTGTTTTTTTGTGTGCAGATAAAGTAAGCAAGCAGATAAAATGGGCTGAAGAATAATAAAAAGATAAAATATCTTCACATAGATCTGTGGTACAACTTCAAGCAGACTGCTGCGGTCCAGCCATCTCCTGCCATCTCTGAGACTGGGAACTTCAGAGGATTCAAAGAGCAACAAGTAGGATCAAGAGTAGGGCAATTCACAAAAGATTGAAAAGATCTGGATTATTATCTTCAGAGAAAAGCAAGGGAGACAGAATAAAAGTACATGAAGTCATGTCTGGTATAGAAAAGAAATCAACAAAGAAAGAATACAAGAGATTAAAATGGGGAACTTCTATGCTATGGCACATCCAAAGCATTGGTGCTAAACCCAAAAGGATTCTGAAGGAAAATGTCTTGCCAACATGGGTACCTGAGGCACCTTCAAGTCTATAAAGAAGTCTGTTTCCGCTTGCCTGACATCAGCCCTTTGTACCATACCCTGTGGTTGTGCCACACTCTGTCATGGAATGAGTATGAAATGGGCAAAAGCAGCCAAAAACCTGAAGTTTCAGATATTGCTCTTTTTAAAAGCAGCAAAGAGGTCAAAAAGAAGAACTGCTTGTTTCCAAGAGGATGCTGTTTATCCTGGTAGACTGAGACTGGCTGGCCATGCCTGCTCGTCACTGAAAGAACAGAGGAAAAGTCTGTTCCAAGCACTCTCTGCCTTAGATATATCACATGCCTTGAGCCAAAAACACTGCTTTGCCCCAAAGCAGTGACTTGAACAGACTTTGTAAAGTTGTGGCCTTGTTGTCATCTTAAGAGAACTCAGTGTGTGTATCAAGGAGGTGCCTCTGTGTGTCTGGCTTATCCAATAACGAGCAAACAGTGACAAAGGATCTCCAGCCCCCATGACAGCACTGACTACCTAAAAACAGAGGGGCAAAGGTCTTCAGTGCTAAGTCTTACCCAAAGTTAACAAACCTATTTATTACTGAATAACTCCAACCATTAAATTTGCAGTTATCTATATATATCAGCTGGTGCCTGTGAAGAACTAAACTTGGAGGGGGATCCATTTAAGGACACATAGAGACATCAGAAATCTCAGAGACATACCAGAAATTTTGCCAGAAATTTGTTTAAAACACAAAGCAAACATCAAGAGACCAATTTCTGTGAAGGAATGTGGTGCTGTGTGTAGGCATTAAGAAAAATGTGACCTTTGTAATGCTGATGCACCACACTATTTTACACATGGGGAGACGTCCCTCCTCAGCCTCTCTCCGTGGGTCCCCTGTGATAAGGAAGGGATGCTGCACATTACATGGCCTCTCCATGGGTGGCAGCAGTTGTTTTTTAACATTAGAGCTGGTGATGTAGCAACACCAGCGTATTTTCAGCTAACAGCACTGATGCAGTTTTCAAACTGCACACAGCTTCCAAAGAGCTTGATGGAAAAGCACCGTCTCTCCTGGTCCCCTAGAACATCACACCTGGTGTGGCATTTGTGAAGCCCCTCTCACACTGACATAAACCTTTAGAAAGTTTTGGTGAGGACTTACTGCATCCTGCCAGCTAGACCCTGCAGAAGGAGAGCACATCCTCACACCTCGTGCCCAGACAGATTCAGAGAGCCTGAGCTCAGTCACGAGGTTGGTCCATGTAACGCCAGCTCAGAAAGCTCCAGAACAGCAATTACCACCTGCTTGGGAAATCCAGGGAGCTTGGCTAAGCCTTGGGGACAATGTGAAATGAAAGTGGTCAGAAGAACGTCAGAACGGTTTGAGTGTGGGCTGGGGATATCCCAGACAGCAAAGGCTGTTTGGTAAGATCTGCTTTCCATCTGCAAAGCAGATGAGAGTTCAATGCTGAGGATAATTTAAAAGTCAAATAAATGGATTAAAATGGCTTGTAGTAAGTAAAACCGTATTTCTTTGTAAAGTAAACTGCCCTTGTTTGCTGGGTGGATGTGTGCACACCAAGCCAGACAAGCAGATGAAGAAAAACTGGTCCCAGGGTTTAAGGAGAGAGTCTTGGCCAGTCTGAGAGGAGGTGCAGTAAAAGGTGGGAGAAAATATCCCATCAGTGCTTCAAAGGGCAGGTGGACAAGGAGCTGGTGGTGGATGAAAGCACATAACTGGAGAGGACAAATGGTTACAGTGGATTGTAAAGTAATGCACTGGATATTCTTCTGGGTCAAAGCATTGTCTCAAGAAAGAAGCAGCTTCCCTTCCCCACAGCCCCTCTGGTGAGCTGACAAGGTTTGCAGAGCTGCCAATGGTTGTGCAGTAAGTCCTAACTGCCAGACAAAGTTAAATCTCAATTTTCAGAAGCCAGAGGCACAGAGGAAATAGACCCTGATAAAATACCTAGCTGATAACCTTGACAAAAATCACAAAACTAAATAAATAAGCAGGAGTTGGAGATTCTGGGTAACTCATTGAATACAAAAGGGCAAACCCAACAAGGTCACCCCAAATCCATATACCTCTGGGGGAAAAATAGCTTTATTTTAAAGAATATCATCATATTATCAAAGACTCCTTATCAACACCAGTAGATTCAAGCTGACAGGCTGAAATCAATGCCAGCTATTGGAATATGAAGGCATGACAAAAGGCTACAACTTCCTTTGAAAAATGTAGATTTAGATGTAGATCAAGGACACTTTCGTTTTGTCAGCTTGGCCATTTTTTGATCAACTCAGTTAGCATATTTGATTAAAGATATGATAGTCAATCTCATTTCTAATTGTATGCAAAGTGGCAATATTTTGCAGATTGGTTCCTGCTTGGGAAATGTGTCTGTTTGTAGTACAGCCCACTTATGTACTAAAATGGCAGCTTTCTCTCCACAGTTTACAGAGACGTTAACGAAGCTGGAGCTGTCAAAAAATAAAACATCCTCTGCTGTAGCTGTGCATACTAACAAGTAGTCTTAATGCTGATGAAATTTTCATGTAGAAATCAGCAAGTCAGTGTCCTTAAAATGGAAGAAAACCAGGCCTTTTTTAGTGCCAAAGTAGACAAATAAAATAATTTGTTAGAAAGAGTGAAAAAAAACCCACAAAGCAAGTTCAAAATACCATAGAATGTGTTATTGAAGTAAGTTATGTTGATAATACAAAAGCTAACTGAATCACAAATAAAGAAAATAAGTAGAAGAGTGGGGTTTAGCATAAGGTGAGGCAGCATCAAAATATCACATGCAAAAATAGCAAACAGGCCTGGTTAGAACAGAAAGAGGATGTTGCTGTGTCTTCACCACAGAAACGCTGATCATAGGCATATAAAATGGTTAATATTGCAGCTTCAAAGTTTAGTCTAGTGAATGATGATTTTCATAATAATATAGGGACATGTCCTTTGAAGCTAAAATAGAAAAAGGCAAAGGTACAAAAATTTCAGTTGCCCTAGCAGGAGCCAATGACAAGGACCAGCTGCTCATAGTTAAATCAGATCAAAATTCCCACAGGGTAGCGGCTCAGGGTGTACAGCCCTCTAAAACACAGAGCAAAAAAGCACAGATGAATTTTACTGTGGGAAATTGTTAATAGTCTGAACCTGTGACACTTTTTAATACTTCAGATCATTCCTAACTAATTGGTATTGTGGTACCACCCAAGAGGTCCTGCTGGAACTGAAGACCTGCTTGTGCTGGACACAGCCATCGAAAGCACGAGATGTCTGTCCATCCTCAAGTCTGTTAAAATATGTGAAGACACAACCACCAACAGAAATATAACATTCTCTGTCTCTCGCTGCTGAATTTGCACATCATCTCACCATTCCCCGTAAGATGTCTATTTTTTATAGCTGCAAAAAAATGAAGGAATGTTAACCTTAAATCTGCAGCTCGGGAATGTGGGGAGGAGAGAGGGAGCGCAGGGAGCTGCTGTGTTCCTTCCCTGTGATCTGCCTGACCCCAGCCAGCAGCTGCTGGTAAAAGCACCACCTTGCACGGTCAGGCTGTCCCTATGTGTTTGCATAGTTTCTAGTAAGGGTCATGCATTCAGTGTCCAGAAAAAAAAATTCTTTGCACAGTGGAAGCTTTTTCAGACCTAACGTCTGTAGCAGCAAACCAGCAACAACACAGACCACTACACCTGAAGGATTTATCAAGTTTTGGTGATTTATCTTAGATAAATTGTTCCCTTCTCCCCTCAGTAGGTCTAAATTTAAAGAAATTTGCATCAGAGTGTGAAAAAGAAATCCCAATCACCCTCTAGAAAATGAGACACTGGTCATCAAACATTGCACTGTAATTGCCATCACGTTGTAAGAGCAGTCACGCTAGCATGAATTGCAGTTTAATTGTTCACAAAAACACTCAGACTACACTAGATGACCCATTTGATCCCAGAGCTGGCACAGCAGCCAAGCCTTGGAACGTGCTCACAAGCCCTGTTTGAGGAGCACTACCCCTGAGCTGGCTCCAAAACACCACAGCAGCTGTCACCCCCTGTGCACTGCTGGATGTGCCCAGGCCCTGCATCCCTCCCATGTCATGTCATCCCCCCCCCACAGCTCACCAGTATTCCCAGCAGATGGGAACCGCTCCCCTGCAATGCATCCCTTCCCTGTAGCCTCCATGAAGACAGGCATGTCTCCCTTGTGCAGATGGTCCTGCCTGTCCCCAGCCTCCCTCCCAACACCTTAAAGCCCTTAAATCACTCTTTAAATTGCTTCCCCCCACAGGGACATTTCAAACCACATCACAGCCCACCAAAAGCTCCCACAGCAACCCAGATTTCTTCCCTTGGAACCTTTTTCAAGCTGGAAAAAGTGGGACAAGATACTGCCTGCTGCCACACTGCTAAGCACATTAACCTGTAGCTGGGTTTTATTCTAGACCCCTTCCAAGATTGCCTGGCTTTGCAATTACCCAAGAATACAAATAGCAAGGATACAGCAAGCAAGGCACCAGAGACACAGGGCCACACCTGCACCACCTGCTTTGTGGTGTGAAATAAAAGATTGCTGACAGTGAGCACAAAGCAGCCTAGAGCTGCTCCCTGGAGGAGCAAAGCACATGGAAGTTTGCAAGGAACAAGGCAGTAAGAAAAGCAGAGGAACCAAGGGAAAACAAAGTGATGACCAGCTAGCATGTGCCTCTTTGGAGATGTCCAACTCCATCAAGAAGCAGCACTCCAGCCCCAGTCAGGCACAATATTCTCCTCAGCAGGATGGTGGCAGTTCCTGCTCTCCAGTGGATCCAGGGAGCCACAGCAAACAGCAGGAGAGCCATGGATAGGTGAGGGAAGGAGAAGCCTCCAGGGCTGTGGGTTGCATTTGACCACACTCACAGGAAAGGAGGCTCCCATGGCAGCTGATGTGTTTTCCAACCAGTCACACACCCCAGGAATTAGCATATCTGCTAGTGGAGAGCACTGTTTGAACTGCTGGAAAGCACTAGGAGGAAGAGGTTATGAAAAGCTGCCATCTGCACCAGGGCAGTCACAGAACAGAGCAATCCACACACAGAACAAAATATGGATGATCTTAGCCCAAAAGAGCCTTATCTGCCATCTCATTATTGCCAACTAGTCACATGATTCACTGCACAACCTAAAGAAGCATCCCACAACAGATTTTTTCCCTCCAAATTCACATAATCAGGCACCAGGCACTGAACTGGTATGAAATGCAAGTTTAGGGGACCATGGTGCACAGAGGGAACTTGCCTTCAGTTTATTTCCTAAAGCAAACAGGCCACGGTGGCCACAGCACCAGGTGGTTTGTCTCTCCATTTCCCCTTCCCCCTCCCATTACTTCTGCAAGAACAGGGAGGTTTGCATCTCCCCAGCCCTGAGGAATGCTCCAGTGCATTCCCCATGGAAAGGTGCCCAAGGGGCAGCAGCCCCTGTGGAGAAGGACCCTTCCTGGAGACTTAGCAAAAGCCAATTTCTTTTGCAGTTCAGAGGAACACAAGTCTGAGTCCCTCTTAAAACAGTGTTTAGGGATGCCAGCAAGTCCCAGTGAATCTCATATTGGCATCAACTTGTGGCCATAAATTACTCAGACGTGACTGAAAGAGGGCAGAGACTGCCAGTGTCCTGTCCTGGGGATGAGCAGAGGAGACACAGCCTTGGGAATGTGCAGCTCCGCAGGCAGCACAGCCACCACGGGTACCACTTGTGCCCATCTGCCTTACCCCTGAGCACAGAGACCCCCAGCAAACTGGGACAGCCTTTGCCACAACCCTACCAGCCCTTCATTTTGTGAATTGCTGGCAGCTAAATCCATCTCTCTTCTTTTCCTGCTTTGTGCCGTAGACACCTGAAGCAGAGGATGGAGATGGCTAACTACCGTGTCCTCGTCTTTCTGCAGCGATTTCCAGCTCATCTG
The DNA here is from genome assembly GCA_013399195.1 of Dicrurus megarhynchus. Lineage (NCBI taxonomy): Eukaryota > Metazoa > Chordata > Aves > Passeriformes > Dicruridae > Dicrurus > Dicrurus megarhynchus. Next base: position 179,253 of record VXAD01009653.1, read on the forward strand.
CCCCTAACCTACATCTTGGCAGCCCGGCCCAGTGACACATCACAAATCATTTGCATCAAGCAGACTCACGGGTGTGTTGCTGTCAGTAGATGAGCTCCTTCCAAGTCCCAGGATTTATAGCTGCATCCAAACCACCGGTGCCACGGCCAGAATGGCACAGACTCACCCACAGCTTGACTCCTTCAACTACTCTAAAAAAAGACTGAAATATTAAGGATGAGCAAAAGACTGTGCCACAAGGAAAAATGAGATAAATTATCAAATAAGGAGGAAAAAATCAGACAACCCAAAACCAAAGAAAAGGAGGGCCTGGCAGTAGCTGAGGTTAGGCAAGAAGAAGAAGGGAAGAAGCATCTCCCACTCAGCTGGAGAAAGTCAGCACAGAAGAGGCTGCAGGAGAGCAGAGCACCTTGACTGCACACTCTCTGCCCTGAGGTGTTTTGTTTGTTATTTTCTAAACAGGAGGTACAAGTCGAGGCTCTGCTCCTGAAGATCCTGTCAGAGATGGTGCCCAGCCAAACGGGAAATCCAAAAAGAGTCTCAGAGGAGTTAGAACACAACTTTGTATCTGGAGCTGTGTATGATAAAAAAACTCAGATCAGTCTGCTCCAAGCATTGAGGAAGTTTGGAGGAGGGTAAAAGCATGATGGCCAAGATCTGCCGCTCCTCTGACAGGTTAGCCATAAGCAAAGAAGCTATAGCTCTGATTTTAACTTTCCAGGTCCAGAAATGGAAATAGTTTCTCTCAGAGACACTGTCCAGTAGTCTGAGTAATCCTGAGCTGAAGGATTTTGTTTTCATCATCAAAGACAATACATCAATTTGCAAGGCAAGGCAAACAGCAAGTGGCTTTTCTTGGGTTTTAGATGGCTCTTTTGGGTTTCTTTTTTTGCTGGTGTTTTACATTTATGTCACAAACCAGTCTGTCTAGCAAGCATCCCTTCCCTGAGAATGCTGGCAAAGAGCAGAAGTGGTTTCTCCTCCCCTGCGTCCCCCACCACGCCGAGTGCAGCGCACCAGCTGTCATTTGCACACACTTACTCCGTAACAGCGACTGCCGCTCGTGGGGCTGGGGCTTCCAGGTTTATTCCCATTCCCAAAATTCACGACAAGTGGCCTGGTTTGCAAAGAAAAGCCAAAGGCTGGGAAAGAAAGCCAAAGAAGAAAAAACACAGAAACAATTGTTCCCCTTGTGAAAAACATGCCTTAAATCTGTCTCTCTTTTTCGGCTTCTTTTAGCCTAGATTTGGGGTTCTCTGGATCAAAAGGCCCCTGTCAGAGCGAGGCACAGCGTGGGTTTGCCTCGCACTGTCCCCAAACTGTGCCGGGGCTCCCCCGCGGGCGACCGTGACGTCAACAAGCGCCTGTGCTAAAATGCCGAGTTTTGGCGAACCCGCAAACGCCCCGGAGACGCACGAGCAGCGGGGCGGCTGCGACCAGGGCTGGAGAGCAGCGCGGAGCCGGCAGCGCCGCGGGCGCGGCGGGGCAGGAACGCGGGCGCTGACGGACGCGTGAGCAGAGATCGCGTTGTGAAACACGCACGGGCTGTGGCTGCGCCCCGCAGCCTTTACAGGGCCCCCCCGGCTGCACGGGGCTTGCACAAGAGCCTCCGAGCCGAAGAGCGACGCTGCCCGGGCGCTGCCGGTGCCCGGAGCCTACGAGCCAGCGCTGCGATTTGGCTCCGGCAGGAGCAAGCGAGCACAGGTACGGACAGGATTTCTTTTTCTTGTTGAAACACATTTGTCTGCAGATTAGCTGCAGCTCTGCGCACAGGGAGCGCAGATACCACCAGATGACTCTTCTCTGCCAGCCCGCGGCCATCCCGAGAGGCAAACAACACCCGGCTCTCCAGCCAGCACCTGGCTTCCTCTGGGATTAGTCCTGCGCCCCAAGCAGATAAACCCAGGTGTCGGAGGGACACTGACCCACAAACTATTTTTTTTTTTTTTTAAGCCGAGAGAGAAAACAACACCTATAAGACAGGATTTCCTTTTCCTAGAGAACAGCAAATCTAGTGTTTCTGGACCAAAGCCAGGAAGGCTCTGTAAAATTCCCAGTTTCTAATTTTTACCAACAAAAGGAGGCCAAAGCAAAAAGCAAACCCACAGAAATCCACTGCTGCTACTGTTCCTTATTTAGGGTAGACTACATCTCAAATCTAATTATCTCTCTGCAACTCCCCATGCAGTCAAGGCAGACAGAGAGGGATCTCCAAGGAGCAATTCTTTCAACCCGCCTGAAACACCTACCTGGGGATGTGACCGACTCTCTCTCACACCCAGCACCCAGGGATGCTATGCCGAAATTACTCCAGATCCTGTCTTCTGGGACATGAGAGTCAGACTGAACTCTTCCACTCAGCAGAGCAGCTTGCCCTTCCAAATATTAGCCTCTTCAAACACCCTGAAGTGAAGGAACATCTTGGGTGTGTGTTGACCCGAGGGACTACAATGGCACAACCAGTCTGCAAGATGAGGCTATTTCATGGTTTGTGCTTTATTTTCCTTTCTTTCCACAGATTATGGCAACCTAATAACTGGATTTAGAGTTCCCATACAGCCACTCAACAGTTTGCTTTTCCATTCATTGGATCCAGAAATGTCCCTGCTCAGGGACAGCTGTGAGACATGAAAAGGATATGCCAGAGTGGGAAGTGCACCTCTTGCGGTGTTCCACATCACTGTGCTGCAGCAGGAGAGGTTCCTCAGAAGTGAATGCTGGTCACCTTGCTACAAGAAAATCAGGGCTTTGGAAGACAAGCATTGCTGCAGCAGTTGAAGAACTCTTGGACAACCCTTGCCCCTCGCTCTGTAAGGAAGATGGGGGAAAAAAGGAAAAGTGACTGCTGGGGACATGGTTCATATCAAAGCTAAGCAAGAATCTCTGCAGTTTTTAAACATGAGACAAAAGAGCAAAGCACTGTTGGCTGGAGACAGAAGAGGAAAGGGCAGGAAGACGAATGGTGAGAGACGAAGCACTGCTGACAGTGCTCAACACAACCTGAAAGGCAATCCAAGCTGCCTGAGAGCTCTTCAGTCACTGCAAAAAACCACAAATTTCTAGATAACAGAAGAACGTCCTTCAAGGGACACAGTTCCTGCCCCTCTAGAGCCAATATGTAAAAAGTAATTAAGCTTACATTTCCAGGGACAGCTAATTATGGAGCCACCTGTAAAGAAGCAGTGCCATCCCTGCCAATGTATATCCCAGGAGGCTGGGAGTGTTAGTGAGGACTTAGGGAACTCTGCACAACATGAAGAAGCAGATATCTCAGCAGCATTTACTGAGACCCTTTCCATCCTTAACCAATGGATAGGAAGAACAGAAAGAAATCATGGGTGCAATCACATTTTAAGTGAGAGACCAATGTTTTGTGGCTCCTTCTTCCAGTGGGAAGGGTGTGTACTGTAGATGGCCACAGTAGGAGCCACCCCAATTTTCTGAGCATCAGGCTCAGGCAGACTAAACAAGTTTGAAGGGATTGAACCAGCATGAAGGGAGGCTGAAAGGGAGCAGTTGTGGAGCTGGAGTGTTCAGAACAAAAGCAATGAAGGAAATGGACCGGCTGCCTGCACAATGCCACAGAGTGGGTAACACATAAAATCAACAGTTACGACACACTTGCAGGCACAAACTTAGCACAAAGGTGTTACCAATACCTGGTGGAAAGATTCACATGCCAAAGCATCAACACCAATGGAAAGGCAGGAGACAAGAGAGGAAAGGTTCACCCTCTGGCAAAGATGTCAGGAACCACTTTTGAACCAACAACCCTGTCTACCTGAGCAGGCAGCTCAGTCTGCCCAGAACACCAAAAATTGCCACCTCACCCCACACAGGCCACTCTAACCTGAGGCACCAACTGTCAGCTCTGTTGCTCAAGACCGGGGCTCTTGCATCCCACATGTTGTTCCTCAGATGGAAAAAGTAACCCCAACTCAGCTGCCAAGCTGAGCCATCTCCTGACCATGGCAGATTCATGTGAAAGTCAGTCCTGGAGGCCAAATTTATAAACATGCTCTTCCACCAGCTGAGCGTGTGTTTGCCAAGCCTTACCCAAACCTCCAGCTGGGCTTGCAGAGCTCTGGTTTCTTCCCTGTGCTTATCTCCAACCCTGCTCCTATTAACAGCTAATTTCCCCTCTACATCCTTATCTGTAATTCAAAGAGGGATGTTGCAATACAGAGGTTATTAGTTCCCAAAGGCAGGCTCCTACGGCTGCTCACCACCCTCTGCTCCCCTGAAACCAGACAAATCCTGTCAGCACCCCCAAACCAGGAACCTGCTGCCCTGTGACCCTCCAGGAGCACCTCCATCAGACCCAGCTCCCCAGTCCCTTGTGTGTTTGCTGGGAATCTCCAGCACTGCAGTGCCAAAGCCATCCTGCTCCAGTGACTGGGTGTAGGGAGAAAGGAGAAACATCACCTGGATCAAGTCAATAATTCCCCAGGACCATCTGCCAAGGACCAGCACGGAGCCATCTCTCCTGCCACTCACACATTTGCTGGCAAACATCACTTTATTGTGCTTACCATCATCACCTTCATTTAACTCCAGCCCAGGAAGCTCCACAGTGGATGTCAACATGAGAGAGAAAAAGGAAATGTTTTCAAATTTAAAAGTAACATGAAACCCAGCAAACACTAAATTGCCTTGTAATCGAAATCATTATATTTGTTGGTAGGAAACAGAAAAAGCCCAGCTAAGCACTATGTATTTAGCATTTTAAAGCTAAAAATAGCAGTAACTACATCAGCAGGGAGAAGGAGTTTGAACAGAAAGTGAATGATCACCAGCAATTATTTCTGGATATTTTAAGTAAGTGCCCTGAAACTGAAAAAGGCAACACATGTTCAAATCCCTGTCCAGGCTTACAGGACAAATATAACCAGGTAATGTATTAGGCAGAGGGGAGGAATGCTAAAGCCAACCATAAAGAGAAATTAGAGGTTAAGAAAGATCAGTTACCTATAAGGAAGCAAGATGTGCTTTGGGAAGATTTAACACTGAGAATTATTTCAGATTTTGAAAGGAGGATTCCTGATCTCCTCTAATAGTTTGGCTATGCCTAGTTCACAAATGAGTCCACTCCATCTACGAATACTCCTGACAATTTACATGGTTCAAAGGTTAATTCCCCACTTTCATTCTGAGATGTCAGAGAGTCAAACTTCAGCAACAGCCTAGAGTTGTAATGTAATAATGTGTCAAACTACACAAGAATATGCTTTTCACTTTATTTAGGAGGATGCTAAAACCAAACCATGCTCTGTTCATGCTCTTCATGAACCACAGCTCTGCCTTAGCTCCATCAGAAGTGGATATTTTCTCCTGAGACACACCCAGGGTGCAGCACTAGACACTGGCTGCTTAAATAAATGCCTATATCTCCAGATCCATACAGCTTTTTCTCAAGCTTATAGAAGTCTCAATATTAGAGATCTCTGAACCATGGATGTTGATTTTCAACAAGTCTTGGATTTCAGGGGAAGTTCCGTAAGTCTAAAAGAAGGCTGATATTTTGTCTGTTTATGAAAGTATAGAACTACAGAGACTGGATTACTATAGGCCTGTCAGTCTGAAACTAATCCCAGGGAAAAGAATAGTTGATACAGAGCTGAAAGAGATTAATGCCAATCAACATGTCCATGAAAAACAAATCTTGTCAAATTAATTCTCATTTTAAGAGATTACAGTTTCCTTGATGGAGCAATAGTAATGCAGCAATCCACCACATCACAGCTCTCCTCACTCCGGTTGGGCCAGTCCTGCTCTGAATCAGAAAGCCAGCCTAGCATTCCTTAAAATAAACTAAAACCTGGTCACAGGCTTCAGGATGCAACTGGAAATGGGAACCCTTTGGGGAAGCAGGGTCCTTCTGTGTTCCCCCATTGGCTCTGTACTGGTCAGAGTCTTTACTGACAGCCTGGGCAGTAAGAGCATTACTGAGATCACGGGTGAGCTGGAGGTGGAAAGGATTAGGGAGCCACTGGAAGAAGAGGAGGCTGTGCTGCTGGGAAGCAGTGATGGATCACCTGATGGAAGCAAGGAGCAGGTCAGTGGCAGGCCCTGCACGGCTTCAGGCAGCCCCAGCGTGGTCAGGCTGGGGAAAAGCCACTCTGAACCACAGCAGGAGCACCAGAGGTAGCTTGAAATGAGCAGGATGACCTTGGTGGCTAACACAATCCATGGAGGAGTGCAGGGAATGTCACACAGGAGTGGGAATGCTGCTGTGGCTGTTGCAATGCCCACTCTAGGTTGGCAAATGCCAGAGATGAGCGGAATGTACAGCTCTGTCATGTGGCCTAGGAAGGATCTTGCTGCAGCTCAAGGAGACCACAGCTCTTCCCTGCTGCCCTCTGAGCGTCCAGTATCTGTGGGGCCACCAGAGGTGAGCAGGCAGAAGCCACCAGCACCTCACTTGGAACCTAATCAAAACAAAGGAGACTGAAAATAAAGTCTATCCTTTTGGCCCCAGGAACAACCATCATGAGACTTGGCCTCTCTGCCACCAGAGAACAGACACTTCAGGAAAACCTCATTCAAAGCAGCACTGGGGCACCGTGACTTTGCTATCTCTTACACAGGACTGCAGCTTGCACAAGTGGTCACGGATCATTCCTTCTGACCATGCAGCTGGCACCACATCCAAGCAGTTATTAAAAATAAATAAATTTTTAAAAATATTGCTAGCTCAGAAACCTCTGAGTCCAACTCATGGCAGTGTTTGTGCAGTGTGAAAGGCACTCAGGCTGCAAATCAGTGTAATACACTGTGTTATTAACAGTAACCTACAGCAGGACACGAGCTCAGCACTAAATCCTGCATGGAAAACTGCTCCAGATCACCCATCCCTTTGTATTTAGGCTTCCATTACACCATGGCTGTTGCATTGCCCTCGTACCTCTGCAGGGCAGGAGGGGAGAAGGTGGCCTTGACCTCCCTCCCGCAGCGGGATCCCGGATCCCGGGCCCTGCGAGCTCCTGCTGGAGACCCACCAGAGGGCGGTCGGGGTTGCCTTTTCCCTCCGACTACATCGTTTTCCACCTTTGCAGCCCGGGGAGCCTCACCACAACGTCGCTTTTTATCTTCTACGGCCACTTACAGCTGCTTTCCGAAGAGAATATAATTGGTGTTATCACATGCCACAGGTATGTACAGATAGCAGAACACGTTTGCTACAGATGAAGAAGCTACTTACTAATTGGAGTCCCTAGGATGATGGTGGTACATGGGACAGCCTCTTTTAGAGCTGCATCAGACGGCAGGCTCCCACATCCCATGGTTGATTATGCTGGTGTTTATAGGACTGGAGTGCCCACAAAGTTTATGCTGGGTTTTTGAAGACTGGGGCTTCTGCTCCTGTTTTATTTATTCAGAGAGGTGAAAAATACCATATTAAATATGGATATAAGATATTAGACAAAATAATATCTCCTTCTGAGCTATGTTACACCATTATCAGTGTTGATCTCAGCCTCAAGACCACAGTCATCATGACAAGTTTCAGTCAGATACTATCATTATACTACCATTAGTATTATACAGCTGCCTTTGACAGCTCTTGAAACCTCCTTTACCTCCTGCTTTCATCTTCCTCACTTTTTTGACTTCTCCAAAACAAGGACGACAGTGCTGCTTTTTCCTTCTCTTGCACAGCCCAGCCTGCAGGTACAGAAGCTTTCCATCTGTTCTCTCCAGTTCCACCACCCATCCCATCTCTGCTGTCCTTCTTCCCTGCCTCATCTCCTTACCTCCTCACCCTCTTGTGTTTCTCTCCCCAAAACCTGTCTGCCCTCGTGTGCAGCTTAACCCCATCCTTACCAGTCTGAGCACAGCATCATCTCTCCTTACCTCCAAATACTCTGTACTTCCACTATCTGAAGCTGTTTTCCTCCAAAACAACCCCAAATCCTTTCCAGTTTGTCTTTGTTTCATTTTTTAGGTATGTTCTACAACCAGTCAGAGCAAAAGATTCTTTTTGAAGAAAACACAGCATTAGGAAGGCTGGTCTAGGCAAGGTATTCAAAAGCAACCAAAAGGCAACCAGCAAAAAAAAAAAAAAAAAAAAGTTTCTCCTCTGCATTTGACCCTTCAGAAAGTCAGAAGCACAAAATCTTTTTGATAACACTGTATCACACCAGGAAGCATCAGAACACAACAGCCAGAGAGTCACAGTCCTTTGCTTACACAGGAACTCGAGGCTCTCCAGACTGCCCAAGGTACCCATGGCAGTGCTATTGTGAGGGTGACACAGGTGACCCCCCCGTTTCAGCTAGGGGGACAACCAAGCCTCTGCCACTCAAGAGAGACTGCAGTGAGCATCCTGCCTGCCCCAGGGGCCACCTACAGAGGGAAGCAGCTCACACTGCTTTCTGTCCTGCACTGCCAAGGGTCTCTCAGGAGATGGGATCCTCAGGGAGATGCCCCTGTCCCAGGAAACAGCTCTGCCGGGGAAGCAGGTGGCAGCCCGCCAGGCAGGCGCAGACAGGGACTCATGGCAGCAGCAGAGTGAGTGCTTACAAAGGCCACTGCTTTTATTGGTGACACACAAGTACCTGGATTTCACACCAAGCCCTGTGCTCCAAGTTTCCCAGCTCCCATTCCACTTGCTTCCTTTCTTTGCATTATTTCTAGAGCAGCCCTGCGTGGGGATTTTCATTACGTGTTGTGCCTCCCCACAGAGCTCTGCAGGCAAATACAAGACAGAAGCACCAGGGATGGGCAGAACAGGAGACACCAGGAAACATGGATTAGAGCCCTGCCCTGCCACTGTGTGACAAGCACAGGGCATTAAGACAACTGCCTTCCCTGTAATCCTTTAGGCAACATTAGAAAGTGTTTCTCAGTTCTTGAACCAAGATGAACAAAGGAATTTCAGTGGTAGGGAGCGTGATACAGGAAGATATCCTGAGCTGCAGTGCTCCCAGCCCAGCCAGCTGCTCTGGGACTGCAGCCTTGCTCTGCTGGCTCTGCTGTGTGTTTGGCCACAGCCAACACTTTCCTCTGGCGCACCTGCACAACGCAAGCTCCTCACTGTGGCTCGAGCTCCAAGATTTGCTCTGCGCCTGCCAAGGTAGTCCCTGCACACAGCTGCCAGGTTAACACTGCTTGGGCTGACGTGCCAGATACTGAAATAATACATTAAAAAAAGAGTGTTCATAAAACTCTATCTTTCCATTGCAGCTGGCTCCCTCACCCCTGCTACATTTCAGGAACAGACAATAGCAGCAACTAAAATGCACTGACAAGACAAGGTCCTGCTAGTAATGGGGAAGGTCAGAGATAGCATGAGCAGTGATAATCCACTCAGCAAAGCTTCCTGAGACAGGAGCAACAGGATCAGCAGATCGGATGATCCAGGCAGGTAAACATTTTCATATACAAGTGTTTTGTCAAGATTAAGTTAAAATGTTTTTCCTACCTGCTACTATTCTCAAGGCCTTCCACCAATTTTTGATGTTTACTGGATAACTGGTGAAATGGAACAAGTTACAGAAGTTAAATCCACACTGTAACTGGAAAAATGCACACTTTGCAAGTGTACATCTGTCATGTGGGCTCTGTTACCCACATGGAAACAGCCATCAACTGACTGGTTTCACCTTAAAATGTTGAAAAGCTAAAAGAGGAGAAGCCTTCACTGGTTGCTATGATCCCCAAGTACACAGACCACATGCTATGCTTTTCTGGAAAGACAGAATTAAAAGAAACAAAGTTATTGCAAATTACCCTTAATTTGCCTTTCATATAATTTCTGTCAAATAATGCAAACTGTTTTCAAAAGCATCTTCTCTTAACTAGACTGAGACACACACAAATTTCAGACAGCTGACTGGTAGCAAGGATCTAATTTTGGCCTTAGCACTATGTTCTTCACCTAAAGGGGAAGCTGTGCCCAATTCACCAAATTTTAAACCAAAATTTGGAGGCTACTTGAGAGCTAAGATGGACAAGAACCACTTCCAAGAAATCAAACAGCACTTTTCAGAATAGGAAAGAGTTTTTTACAAAAAAAAAAACCAACATAACAAAAATATCAAAGAGCAATTTTATTTATCTTATTTGGCACAAAACTTACAAGAACTGTTTTGTTCCCTTCTTAAATTTAGTACAACTAGCAAGGAAAAAAAAGGCATACTAATACATTTAATGAGCTGTACAGCAAGTGACATGTGGAAGGAGGCACCAGAAAGATCTACCAAAAATCAAAGTGCATGAAAAATACCTACTCTGAGCGCCTCATGGTATTGTATTAAGGCACCACTCTTTTAGAAGGTTTACTGAATACATCAAGTGTGCAACTTCTTGGTTTGGAATGTAAGAGTCCTTCAGCCTGTATCAGAACCGGATACTGCAACCTCTGAATGGAACAATGTTTCTCCTTGAAGATGTTAAAGGAAGAGACTTCTTTGTGCCCAACATCATCTCTCAGCCAGGCATGTCACTGTCATATGCTTTGAAAGAGCCAACACAGGTTATCAGAGTACCAGCATTTTACTTCAGAGTTTTAAGCTGTAGTGTGCACCAGACCTATGCATTCTTTACAATAGTTTTATAGAAAAGAAAGGTTGAAGAGACAAAAGTAACATAAGACATACCAGTAAATACATTTAGATAGTTTTATCAAAAGAACATTTAAGGACTTTCTGGAGTATCTCTTACAAAGAAAAAGTCTGAGTAATGTTATAATCCAAAATAATTAAATACACTTTTCAACAGACTATTACAAAGCTTCCTTCAGGACTAGCAATCAAATCTGACAAATTCCACAAGACTTCAGGAACTTTCAGTAAGGATGTAGAAAAAGCCCAGTATTAGACAGTGGTAAGAGATTTTCATAATTGGAAACATTTAATGCAAACCCTGTAACTGCAAATCATGTTATACAGGTGTGTATATACATACACACATACACACACTCACACACACTGAAACATCATTACAAAGGCCAAACAGACACTCTGGTTCATTGTGGGTTCTGCACATCACCACTCTGAAGTATGACAGAAGCTGCACCAGGTTTATTATTTCAGCACCTTCATTAAGAACTATTTGTTTAAGAACCAAACCCCTTCAGTTACAAGGTGCCACAGGCCAGATTCACACCAAGTGTAAACAGGTTCCAACTGCATCTGCTTCTAACCAGCTTTGACTTTGGTTTTTCTGCTCAGTTGGATCACCAGTCTCCTCTACTTGCAGGAAGAAGTTTAGTAAGAAATCAATGCCCGTATCAAAACTGAAGTGGGAACCAGTAAATGCAGAATATTGTTATCAAACCACTGTACAACACCTCTACTGTAGAGTTTCAAACATCTCAGGAGCTTGAGACTGCTTAACCTGAACTCTGGAAAAACATATTTCTCTATGGACATGCAAAGGCATTTAAATATGAACTCTAGGCATTACAATATTTCAATTTTTGTCCTCTTATGGTGTAGACCTCGAGAACATGACTGTGTGCCCCATTATAAAACCAAAGCACCCTTGAGCATTAAAAATTCTAACAGTAAGGGTTGGAAAGAAGGGCATCTGGAAGTGATCTACACATTACAGAGCATGGTGTTTCACAAGTCTTAGAACAGTTTAGTTCATACTTTCTGGGATAACTTTCCCAATACCTTTGTCCCAATACAGAGCTGTAGTTTTCAGTTACTCTTTTACCCCTGCTTTATTTGCTACCACATATAAAACATGCCACAGAAGTGGCAGTCAGGGCTAAACATTTAACAACATGTCTTTTTCATCCTTTATTAACAATTACATTTATTTCATGATTTGTATGTAAGTCATGTAGCAATATAACACTGGTGTTATACACTGTGCTTCCGTTCTCTGGCACTTGGAGGAGGAATTCATTTCCAGATAGTCACATCTTGCTGAAGCATTCCTTTGCATTTGTCCAAACCTGAATTCCCTTTTAAAAGAACAATTAAAAATCAATAGGTGTGAATATACTCCATTTGCAAACCTCATCTACAACTTTCTTCAACAGAAGACTCTACAAAGAAGTTGAGTTGAACTTCACAGAAGAATAAGGCAGAGACCACATTGAAACTGGACCACACTGTCTACTCTATATCTATATCTATATCTATATCTATATCTATCTCAACATTAACATGTCACTGAGTTCAAGTAGGATGGAGTATGTGGGAGGTTTTACGCTAGTGACTTCCAATCTTCTGTGACTGCCATGTTCCCAGTTACTGACAGGCTGCCTCTCTCCCCTGCTGACAGGACAAATACACTGGGCCAGCCTTTCCCAAGCCACACGTACCTTTTTGCACATGCTTATCTGCATAACAGCATAGCTTATAAGTGCCTCCTTCAAATCATGATTCTTCTGCTCTTTAAACCGTTCAATGTCAGCCCAGGCACTTTTCACAAAGTCTCTGAAATTAAAAGCAATTATTTCTGTTAGAAAGTGTTAGAAAGTGTTCCACCCCCAGCTCTGGACACTCAGCAGAGAAGCTATGTATGACAGAGTGCTCCATCTTTCAGTCAGTAAATCCAGTCCTGCAATTATTATACATCCCTCAGTGTCCTCATTTTACTGGCACCGCTACCTAATTCTCCACCTTCTTTTTAAGGTTTTTAACCTAGAGAATCAGTTTCACAGGATACATTAGGATGTTTGTTTGGTTCGGTGTTTTTTCCCCAGGAAGCATCACTGCCTTAGAACTAGCTTAAGTCAGAATATACTTCTTTCTTTCAGATTCTGTTGGTGTAACTAATTATCTTTATGCCAACATTCAGCACACAACACTGCATGTTTCTCTTTCAATTGTCAAGCCAGAATCTTCATGTCTTCAGCGTGAAAACTCACTTCTTGTCAGGATGCGAGACAGTCAAGCACAATCAACATTTACAATGCAAATTTAATTTGGACAATTAATTCACTTCAGAAATTAATTTTGTTGGTTTGGTGATGTGTAGTCAGGTCTCCTTAACTAAAATGGAGGCATGTATCTGTAATTCATACTTTCATTTGTGCTGGACTAGCATTCACTCGAAAATTGCTTCCAGAGCTACAAAAGCACATCTCCTATACATCTGCCAAAATTATTAAGATACTGCATTTACTGAATGTCTTGTTGTTTTGAACTATTGATGAACTAGTATTATCTTTCCAGCTCTAATGCTAACATATCAGGAGATACCACGTTTACCCCTTGTGTTATATGACAGACATGCTTTGACAAAATGCCATGGCTTTAAGAATGTTAGTTCCTATTTTTCATTTTTGCATACCTACAGAAAATTTCATTAGAGCACCAAGAAGCAGTTACTCAAAGACAACTCCCCAGACCTTCTAATCTCTTTCAAACAGGAGTAAGGTGTCCCCCATATGAGAAGCTGCAGAATATGGGCTCAGGACCCTTACACATAAACCAAACTAAATACTGTATTTGAAGCAAATCAGCTTTTGAGTCTCAGGCTATTCAGCTGCAGACTTCCAAGCCCACCTGCTAAATATATTACTAGTGGAACATAAAAGCATGCAAGTCAGCCATTAGAGTGGGCTCAGGAGCTGGGAAAGTCATCAGGTTTTACATAAGCCATACACTCAGACCAGAAGCTAGCTGCATGTACTGCACTTTATTTCACAACTTGCAGCTGACAGGAGCTTTTATAGACAGCTCATAAACACCAAGAATATATTAAAAACACTTATAAAATGCAAACACCTTCAAGAGCATCCAGTCAAGGACTTTTGCTAAAACAAGCCCTGCGTTTTCTTTGAAACAGCCAAGCCCATTTACCTGCCTTCCAGATTTTTAGACTTCAGTTGCTCTTCTCCTTCCTGTATCTGCTCTTCTAGAACCTTTATCTTGGCTTCCCTCTGCTCAGGGGTTTCTTGCCCAAAGAGCTTGCTGGTCATCCCCTTCAGGGAGAAGGTTCTCACAGTCTACAAAAACAAGGACACTCTAGGTTTGGGATTCCTGAGCACAGCCACAGGACATCAGGTGACAATTATTAGCATTTGTACTTATTATTTGGCCGATTTTTGTTTTAACTTCCATTTCATTAAATGATAAGTAGCTCTGGTGACTCAGGTTAGACTAAGCAAGGTGGGGGGGAGGTAATTTGATGTTCGAACACTTTAAGGCTGACAAGGGTGAACTTTCAGAGCAGCCTTCCTAGTGAAGTAGGAAAGAAACGAAGAGAAACAAAAGCCATAAAGGCATTCCATAAAGAACACCAATAGATCCAAGAGCAACGTTAAAAATTCTAAAACTGTCAGTTACCATTTTCAGATAATATTTTAGGTAATGTTATCTCCCATATAAAATGGACTAACACAACATATCAGTAACACCCACCGTTCAAAAGGCAAAGGAAGCGTTTCAGGATTCCCAAAATTTTCACCCTTAGGATAGAGTTGTCTGTGTTATTCTGTTCCAGTCATATTTACTGCAAGTCTTTACTTGCTCAGTATTCAATAAAAGAAGTTTAGCACAAACAGCTTATGTCACCAAGAACCAAGTTACTTTAAACCTCACATGTCTACAGCTCATATGATACCACTTCTCAAAAGCAGCAGCCAGCATGCTGGTGCCATTTCAATATCATTCTAAGTAACTTGGCTCAAGTAAAAAATAAATTCGAAAAGAGGCATCTTGGAGAAGAAAGTGGAAAAAGACTCACTCCTGTTGCCAGCTCCTCACACTGCTGTTTCTTAGATGTTAAGTCCTGTGCAGCCATTTCCAAATCATACTGCATTAGTTCATGCTTCCTGCAAACTGCCCTGAAAAGTAAGCAAGGAAAGAGCTGTCACGTAATACTTTGTTTTGCTACGTTTCCCTCCATTTACACTTTACAAATAGCATCATGTTTTGTTTGTTTTTGACAGGAAGCACCTCCAGTTATTCATCTAGCCCAAATTCAACAGCCCTATCACAGACTTCGTAACTCTGCAAATGCCGTAGTTAAGCAAGTTTGGATCACAGTACAAATAAAGTTCTTAGTACAGCAGCATTCTGCTCCTCTTTTTAGACTTGTTCCAAGATACACTCAGCAATACAAGCCCTACCATCTCCTTAAGGACACCACTGTAAAATAGTTTAATTCAAAATACATTACAGAAATATCACAGCTTTAACAAAAGATACCTGGAGACGGTACCTGTCACAGCAGCAATCTATCAGTCAATCATAAAATTCATCACATTTTCTTTTTTAAACAATGAAACAAGAAACTGCTTCTAGACTCATACAGTGCCTTTCATCTGGAAAAGAGGAGTTTCCTCTGACCACCTGCAGTAAGTCCCAGTCCTGTGTGGGCTGATGATGCTACATCCGTACTCCACAGCCGGATGCACGTTCATCTCCCACGAGAGGCTACCAGTGCTCCAGGTTCCCACACAGCAGCCCTCACACTTGCCAACCCAGTCCTTTACTGGACCTTTCCAAGAGGTTCAGAGCCAGCCCTTGCAAAGCACAATAGCTTTAGGCAGAGTCTTGCAGCATAAAGCAATTTGCTTGTTTGTCCATGCTTGTAAGGGGTGACTGTTTGACAAAGACTAACATAAAACAAAAGAAAAAGATGGTATTTAAATGTGTAACACTGTGCAGCAGATGAAAGTTATACTGGGCACTTTGAAAGTTCCTGGGATTTGTAATGGTTGTAGCAGCTCTCTTTGGCCTATCTCATTTGAAAGCTGGAGCTCTTAGCACATTGGGGCACTATTACACCAAAAGCCAAGGAAACAGTGGAACCAGAGGAATAAACAGCATTTTCTTCCATAGTATACAGCTTTTAACATTTCTGTCTTTTCACTACTGATCAGATCAGTTCTAATTTGTATTGCCACTCACATGGCAATCAAATACAAGTAAGCAGAATAAGAAACAAGCACATGGAGACTCCACAACACTGAAATTTTACCTTCTCAGAGAACAGAAGAGGATAACAGACTAAATTAAACATCTACATCACATTAGAGAAAAGGACTACAGCTTCCTTTTGAGCTCTAGACTTCTGCACATACCGCAGAGCTTCTGCATAGAAGAGATATTCCTTCAGCTGATCTGCATAGTGTTCCTCTTCTTCCAGTATGTCATCAATAGAAGCTGCATATCTAGCGAAAAACAGCCACAGTTAAATGTAAAGCTGATTAATTTAACCTTTAAGGATACACATCCAGTAACAAGGGAGGAGACCTGCTTGACAGAAACACCCATGACAAACAGCAAAGAGCACTTCCAAAAAGGTTTTCTTTGTTTTCAATTAAACTTTGAATCAGCTAATGTCAACATTGCCATGGGCCTGCTTCTTTGGTTGTTACTACAATCAATCTTTTGACAAGTACAAAACCTATCATAAGTCTCCTGCTGAAAAGGAGGCAGCTTTTTTTACAGGGAAAAAAACCCAATTTATTCCTTTTCTTCAGTGGACAGTCAATAGGCAACACCAAGACAAAAAGAAGACACAGTGCAGAAGAAATCTTTCAAGGCTGAAAGCACTAAGGCCCAGGAATGTGAACATCACACCTTCTGAAAAGCAGAGGCTGCTTTCACGGCTTGTTATTCAGCCTGAGTACAAAATAACTCACAGTGGTGCCCTGAACACCTCAACATTAAGTCCCTTCAGCTCCTTCAAAGTTTATAGCTTTGTCTACTGTGTAAGTCAGGCATATTAATTCAGAGCAACAGGAAGTTTAACCCTCCTTTTAGGGAGAAATATGAAGTACAAGGGCTTGGACCAAATCTGCAGCTCTTGCATTCAGTAAGAGTTTTGTTATTTAGACTGATGTCTCCCACAAATGGCAAAAAGCACTTTATTTTTCTAGTTGATACTGCTTATTTGACAGTATTTAGTATGCTTTTGCTAACCAAGGTGACTGTCTCGGACACATTTGCAGTGACAGGCCTACAGCTAAGAGGTAACTGCACATCTCACTTGGCACAGCCACAGAAATCAGATTCCACTTCAGCCTGGCACTCAGTGCATGTGCCACTGGAGATAACCAAGATGAATGGGATCCCACACAAATACCTTAATCTATTCTGCTAACTCAGTCTGGATTCTCAGCTATGTGGCAATCTCTCACACATCTGCAGGCTCTTGAAGTGAGCATATGTCCATTCTTTAGCAACCAGCACAATGTGACCCAAATGCTAATTATAGCACCTCTTGGCTTTCAAGTTTTTGCAAAATCTTTGCATTTTTCCTTTTCTCCCTATGCCTCTCCAGTAATTGGCTCTATGGAAGAAGTGTCAGAGTCTCAAGCTGAAAGGGAACTGGTAACATGAATTTGGGAAGTTTGCAAGTATGATGAGTTGTTTTGATGCTCTGTGAAATCAAAGACATGGCACATCCAGGAAAAGCCCTCCCAAGGCTCTTGGAGATGAATAAATGTAACATATGAAGTGGTCAGCAACAGCAGACCAGTTTAAGTAGAAGGGATAAAAGAACAGAGAGAACAAGAATTCACATCATGAATCAAAGTAAGGAATAAGTCCAAACTGTTGAAACATACACTTGTTCTGAAAAAATCCTGCAGCCACACAGGTCATAAATGGCTTACCCTATTTTAAGTTCTGCAGTGCAATAATTTTAGTAAAGTGGTTAGATTTCTCAGGGCAGCAGATGGACTACATTTCATTTTCAAGTAAGAGCTAAGTTTAGAGCAGTGCTAGAGCTCATCTGTGGCTGATGAACTCTCAGAAAAAAAAAACCAAAACCGAACAACCAAAAAATCTCACCAAACAAAATGCTACCTTACCTAGACAGGTTTTTAAAATGAGTTTAATTTGGAAAAAGAAAAAAGAAAAAGTAGTAAGACGAGCCACATTTCTGACTGCCTAACTTAGGCAAACTAGGGAAAGTGTTAAGGAGAAACATTGCAGTAAGTTCTAAAGGCACCTGACATGTTCTCACTCTTTGTGTAAGCTGTCAACTAAACCTTTGTTTTGGTTTAGACTGGTTCAATATGTAATGACAGTCTAGTTGATGCAGAGATAAAGGGTCACTCATTAATGGAAAAAAGGACAGAAGTCAAAGGTCTGGCATTTTTTTCTTTCATCTTTTAAATGCTAGCTATAGCCATTCACTCCAACTTTCTCAGCATACTCTGTCACTTTAGCAAGCCTCATCTTGTAATACAGCCCACACCCAGAGAAGCTTTGGGATGTCTTCTCCAAACATTTAGCAGTTATAGATCATACTAACCAATAACAACTCAAAAGCTTAAATAAACATCTAGTAAAGACTACAGCATATGGGGCAGATAGAGAATAATTAAATTAGTTTTGAAGTTTAACGTCTATATTAAGCAACCTTCTAGAAGTAGCTTTCTGATGCAATAAATTCCTGCCTGATGTTATGGGAATGGTAGCTGAACTGGTAAGTTATACTTTAAAGAGATCATAGATATGAACCTTAATGGTAGGAGACCACAGGGGTCACTGAATGAGTTCCTGAATCTCACAACTGCTGCTTCTTCCTTGATTGTCATCACTGAGAGATTACTGTTGTACAAGAGTGCCAGAGCAGAGGAGATGACAATGAAAGCTACCTCAGACATTGTGCAGTGGTTAAAATTACCCAGAATAGCAGTTACCCACTGCTATTACTCTGGATCTTTAGCCTTAACTGTGTTACAGACAGAAATATTAAATACTATGGATGTGTGAGAGGGTTCAATCTCCCGACTGAGAAGTGAGACAAGTTTCTTTTAATTGGTTATGCATTTCCAGGTGTTTGACATCATGGTGTGGTGTATCTGAACCACTGAAAACCTACTTGTGATTCCTTAACTCCACTATATTATACCAAGTTTTCATAATCTCTTCAATTCCTGCCTGCCGCAGTAGGTGCTTCACACTGTATTCCGCCCCTACTTCAATTACTTTTCTTCTGAAAGCAGAGTGCATTCTCCATTGCTTTATTCTCACCAGAGCCCTCTGCCTTGAAAATATTTCAGCTTTTCTTGGATGGAAACCACCCCATTAGCCAAAACACAGAACTGTGAATAAATTATTCAGAGGGGGTCAAATTCTTAAAGATTTGATAAAACCAGAATTACTCTGAAGAAGATGAGGGCATGGCTCTTCAAACCCTTCCACTTGACAAGGCCAGTAACAATTGACCTGTTAGCTTCACACCACCAATAACAATCAGGCAGCAGTACATATGTAAATCTGCCCTATAAACTAAACCTAAGAACTTTATTTCCACATAAATTACATTTTATTGGTAAAAAGATTGCATGAAATGTCACACACCTTCCATCTCTTGCTGGAGTTGTTACTTATCTGATGTGTGGGATAACAGAAGACAAATCAGAGTGGTAAGAAA
The DNA here is from genome assembly GCA_013399195.1 of Dicrurus megarhynchus. Lineage (NCBI taxonomy): Eukaryota > Metazoa > Chordata > Aves > Passeriformes > Dicruridae > Dicrurus > Dicrurus megarhynchus. The sequence goes on from VXAD01009653.1 coordinate 198,558, forward strand.
TGCTGTTTCACTTGCTATATATGACTACCTGAAAAGCAGAAGTCATGAGCCTAGAATACCACTTCTGTGAGCACTCTCAAGGGCTAGACTCTTATTTTGAAGGCTGTGCTTCACATACTCTGCCAAATGACTCTAAAGATGCAAAGAGAGAGGATTCTTTACTTTATTATATCCAGTCACTGTTTGTTTCAAGAATCCAGTGGAGTTTTGGTGCCGATTAATTAAATTTCTTAACTCCCTGTAGTTAAGTCCAAATCTGTGTACCATCTACCGCGTGGTACAAAATGCTGCTATCAAAACCAAATGGATCTCATCACGTCTGCAGTACATTAAAGCTGTATTCCACCAGTTTCTGGCATAGTAGCTTAAAAGAAAAACTGGAAGGATTCCAAACACTTCTACGATTTCAAAATAATAATAAAAAAAGAAACCCCTCTGGTTCTCCTGAGGCTTTTTGAGCTACTTAATACAGTATATGGATGCTAAAACCGTGCCTGCAGCCAAGTCACAGAAACACTGTATACCTAAAAACAATGCACCCCCAACTTTCTCGGTACTCATATGTACTTTGGGGTTGAGGGAAAAGAGAGGAAAGAGGGAGAGTTCCACATCTGGCTTACATCAAACTATCAGATATTCAGTCAGTACTTACACATCCATGTGGTGGCCAGCACTCTGCAACCCATCCCCCATCTCCTTTTCTATTGCACTCCACTCACTGTAGGAAAAACAAACGAGAAACAACATCACACATGAAGGGTAAGGGAAGTTAATAAGCTGCATCCTGTATATAGTTTCTTTCCAGGTGACACCTGAATGGAAACTGCCTCCAAGTTTGACTTGGTCAAACTGTTTTCTTTCTTTAAGGAACAGCACTGACAGTGTGGCAAGGCCACTTATGGCACTCTGTAAAACAACTGTCCCTAAACTCATTGTCACAAATATACATAGTTTGGGGTGGGTTTTGACCATGATCTTTTTTAAATAGCTGAAACTCAATTTAAAACAAAATCAATCAAACAAACAAACCCAAACCACCTAGCACTTAATATAAATGGGACAAGGGACAACGACAATGATGAACTCTCTGAAACAGATTTTGGTCTCACCAAGAAGAAACTAAGCTTTCCAGACTTACAGGATATCAGACAGAAGCCTCTCATTCCAAAAACCAAAGGGTGGGATTTGACTTCTGTAAGCATTTTACTTCTCCTGAAACTATTTGATGTATGTAGCTTTATGTTTTCATAGTAGACTGCTGTTTAGTTCTATTAATGAAAATATACCAACTTGCAATTGTCTCAACTACCTATTTACATTAGAGAGATTATTTAGATAGAGAGAGAGCTACAAAAAAGTAGCAAGAGACTTGTTCTGGACATCCTGGTATGTACACTGCCATTTTAATTGTGTTCTCAACTTTGAGAAACCTTATGAGAATTCTTAGCTACAAGAATTACACCCACAACTCTTTTTACAAGGAAAAAAGAGGTTCCCCTTATATTTCACATAATTTATGTGTAATGCATCTATTCTGTCCTTCACTTTTTCATAAACATTCCACTCTGCTGATGTTGGTATTTGTTTGCCTTTGTGTTATTACAGAACTACACCTAATTTCATTTTAAAACCCCCAATGAGAAAGACATCTGCAATCCATTAACCCAGAGAATTAAATTTAGCACTTGAACAGTGTGTAGAAGCAGGAGGTTTCCCTTAACCAGAAGTTTAGATTCTTGAATTCTCCAGTGTGATGGAAAACTTGAGCATGCAATTCCCTCATATAAATCAAAAAAACGATTGGCAAATTCACTTATAAAAGCTACTAAAATTGGATAGATATAATTGTTGATTTTTATCCATTAAAAGGACCTAGAAGTTTTTCAGAGACAACTGCATGAAGAACAGTGAGTTACTTTCTGAAGAAACAAAATGCCAATGCAGCAGCACAAGGCCCAAAGGTCTGGCACACAAAGCAAGCAAAAAAGCTGAAGTCTTCCACTAGCGACTAAGCTCAGCAGATCCGGAGATCTCTGCATGCAGCACAGAAATCTCATTAGCACTACAATACAGAGTTTTTCAAGATAGACAAATGTTTCAGATATACTTTTCAAAAGCATAACAACATAACCAAGAAATTCCCTTCTCTCTCTCTACAACTGTCTATGTATGTATTTCAAAACTGGATGAACTCTTACCTGAATACTCTTCCATAGTTGCCATGGACTTTATAGACACCATAAAGCCGGTCTGCTACCCTCTAAAACATTTTAGAGACAGGTTTTGGTCATCAACATTAAGTGCAATTGCCTTGTGAAAACCCACATACAAACTCCAAGTTAAAGCCCTAATGTTCTTACACAGGTAAACAAGATTAGGCCTAAATCTAATCTAAGCCACTAATGAAAGGAAAAAAAAATCAACAGCATTAAGTCCTGGAAGACTGAAGTCACAGTCAAGGCTATGTTGAAAATTAGCATTTCAAATCTATCTCTGGAAGCACTCATTGATAGGATACGTCTGTGGAGACCACAATCAAGTTCCTTTCAGTTTTTCATAACCAAATATAAGGCATTCTTTATCTGAATAACGCCAAATTTATGCACACACTTCTTTATTTAATTTATAGGTGGCAAGCCAGAAATCCATCTTGACATCAAGATTGTAGGGAAACCTTTAGTAAAATTCTAACAAGTGACCTGATTTTTCCACCCAGCTGAGTGAACTGAGGGAAAGGAAATGAGCTATCCATTGCAGAACTCATTGCTCGAGCTAGAGGTCATTTCAGCTGTTTGGAGTGCCAGTACCTGCTGCAGCCAGCACTACAATGCTGGCAAAACCTCAGAAGAAAAGACACACGTACACTCTGAAGTGTGAGTTGTAATCCAGGTAATGCCCTTGGAATCATGATGTACCAATGAATTAGAGTGAAGCTCTGCAAGAGCTACCATTATTATTATGATGTCCGTCACAGCACTAGTAAAAAGGAAACATAAACAAATTGCCCAACTGATCTCACACACACAACCCTGAGAAAACAGGACTGTCTGTAGAACACCACTCTTGAGAGTGATTAATTCTCTCAAGAACCTGAATTTAGCAGGGCAATCCATTACTGTCCTCTCTGCTGCACAGGTCCATCAAAAATTAAATCCCTGTTGAACATACTAAAAAGAAGTATCATGCTCTCATTATTGGAATTTTAATTTCCTATTTCCTTTTTGTGTCTTTAAAAAAATAACAACCTTCCACTCTCAACCCACAGAGTGTCTTAATCCATGACATAATTGTTGTCATCATTAAAAAGACTATTAATCATTGCAGATCAATGAACGAGACAAAAAAAGAAAACACATCCTGGAAAGCATAAAGGATTCATACTACAAGCTCAAAAAAAACCAATGTACTATATGTCTGACCAGAAAACTGTGTTTTGAGGCCCTTCCCAAACCAATCATCCAGCAAAAGCAACTTGTCTGCTGAGTAGAGAGAAGCAGACACCTCAATCCTCTTTAAAACACCTCCCTGCGATACGTGGCCATCACAGGACAGGGCAGATTAGCAACATGCACTGTCAACTCAATCATCATATCTCGAACTCTTTCCCTCTCCCAAATCTGTACAAAGTCAGTGCCCTCACCTCTTTCTGTCTCCTGCTTCCCACTCTGGAGACAGACTCCCTCAGGCAAAACTGCCCTTATTCTAGAATACATATACCACTTCTCTTGACTAAACAAGAAATACTGCCTTATAAATAAATCATACTATTTGTCACGACACACATGGGAAATACTTACAGCTCTGACTCGCAGAAGGTGTGATATGACAGACTGCAGTTCATCGCTGTAGTGTTTTAGCTCAGTAAATCTCCTGGGAGCAGGAAACAGATAGTACATCATTAGCCATCATGAAAGCAAGCTTTCACAGCATGCACAATAGAGCCACAACCCTGCGGCCAGCGAGACGGAGCCTGGATTGTGTTGGGGTGGAATTAGCTGAAGACTCCTAAAGAAGTGACTGCTGAGTTTCATTTCCCCAAAGTGAACAAACATCCCAACACTTGCATGACTGCTCTTTTTTTAAATGCAAATGTTGAAGGCTCAGATTGAATTAAGAGATAAAATTCTATGAAATAAAAGTAGTTAGCTGAAGTTATTACATGACTGTTTTGTTGTTTGGGTTTTATAATGGGATTTATAAAAACAAGGGTTAGTGAATAGGAAAGCTTCAAATAAAAACAAAGCCAAAAATTGCTGAAGCATATTTTTTAATAAAAGCATGTTTACATTTCTGACCTGACAAAGATACTTCACTTTCAAGTTGCCTCTATCCAGTTTTGGGCACAGCTTTTCAGGGGTTCAAGGAAGCATTCACAATTACAATTCCCCCAAAGCTAATCCTTGTACAGTAACTGGAACATTACATGTGAAATCCTATTGAGACTTGTACCTGCACGGGAGCCATGTATGGCTGAAGGCCATCAAATGACTACACCTCAACAAAGTACCTGACAGGGAAGCCAACCCAAGTGACCTGTGCACACTGCTGGATTGTCACTTCTGGAGAACAGGCATTTTATCAGCCAGCCCAGTTAGGTTTCAGAGGCAATTTAAACTGATACCTTTAGCTCTTGCTAATAACAAAGGTGAATCGTTTGCCACAGCTTTGCTACTGACAGGTAACCAATTAAACCACAGCAACAGCCTCTTGTGTGCACATAAATCCTCCCTACTACAAACAAGTCTAGCTCATGACCTACTTTGGTACACAAGAATGTATTTATTTCATCCAGATGGGAAGCCAGAAACAGCTTTACCTAAATTACTAAACAATGACCTGAAAATAAACACAGAAGAATGCAACTAGAACTAAGGAATGGGAGACTGAGATTAGTGTTCCAGGTTGATGTTCAAGGATGAAAAAAAGTTTCATCCCTCCTCCCACCACAGGCACACAGGCAGGCTTTGTATTTCAGAATAGCTTGTACCCAAGAGGTCTTACTGAAATGAGTCGGGTCACTTGTTTTGGGTGACCAAGTATGAAATTCCAGGGTTTTCCATTTAACACTTCTTCCTCCCCTGCCAGGAAGTCTTCCCCTAAAATATTCCCATCCTTACACTCAAGAAGTAGAAGCTTTATTATGACTTCTAATATTTTTGATTTCCAAGAAGCATTTTTTATAGTATTATGACACACACAGGGTTAAAGTACATAAAAAGATTTAAAAGTTAGCAGAGAAACTGTATGGGGAAAAAGAAATGTAGTCACTGATCTGCACAGTGGGATTTAGAGAGCAATCTTTTCAGTTTACACTTTATAAAATATGCACCAGGGCTGCATGTCAGACAGCTGCAGACATGTACAGTGAAGATATTTGAAATAATTGAACTAAAAACAAAATATTAAAAAGCATGCCTCCAGCTCAGGAAGACTCCCCTTTCCACTCCAGAAATTTATAATGGGAAGTTTTATTTATCCTGTTTTGCCACAAGAAATCTTTTAGGAATGCTGTACTCCCTGAAGGCAAGAGTCAGGAACCTAGGAGGACTTTCAGTATCCCGGCCTTCAGCAGCAATACATCTTCTCTCAGACCAATTCCTCCTCAATTAAAAAAATAATTTTTGAAAATTACTACTTCAGAATCAAGCTGTCTTCTATTTTGTCTCATAAAAGCATAAACCAAAGTGCTGCTATTTTTTTCTCAGTCTTCTGTGAAGGTTGATAATTTTACGAATATAAATTTCAGGAAAAACTGTTTTTAAGAGACTGGTGGTGTTGCAGATCAAAAGTTTGTTTCTCAAGTATTTGCTTAAGTCCTACTCATTGCTCTTGTAAAATAAAGTTACATAATTATAAAGTAATTTCCAAACAGAGCTCAGTGAGGCACACAAAGGGATGTTTACTTTCCAGTGTATCCTAACAGCAGAAGTGTAAAACAAGACACAGTTTTGGCACTCAGTAACTGAGGCTTTTTTAACTAGCACTTTTCACTTGGTGTTACTGGTTCTGCAAGATTACCAACAGTCTAGATACTTAACTGAGCTACTAAATAGAACTTGAGACACAAATGAAGGACTGATTGGGTCATATTGGTATAGGAACACCAGCAGGTCTCTCAAAAATATCTTTTATGATACTGGCAAAAAAAAAAATTCCTTTACAGTGGACAGCATGTCAATGTAAGTTGTTTACTTTGTGCATTTTACACAGCAGTACTCCTCCCTGCACCGGGGAGGCAGTGCCATTCTCCTGTTTTGTGAAGGGAGATACTACAAGAACAGAACTCTTCACTAAAAAACAAGCCACTTGTCTGAATAACCAGACAAAAAAAACCCCAAAAAGCTACTTTAAAAAAAGAGCCTGCCTTAGGAAAGGATTTAGTATTTTCTAAAGAAATCTTCCACCAAAAACCAAAAGCTATGGTTTTGATTAAAGTCCAGAAAGAGAAAGAAAGGATGAGTGCCATGAGAGCAAATGAGAGAGGTCTGCAGTAGATAAAAATTTACCTCTGAGTACCAGAATACCATATTTTTATCACCATTTAATTCCACCACTGAAACTATAAATTGCTTCCCACAGGAGAAGGTTTAGTTTCCAGTCTACATTTGATCTCAAAGAGCAGCCTTGTTTCAGCTGCAAGAAGCTCCTCACATTGCCAAGCTGAAGGATGCAGCTCCACAGCACCACAAGGCAATCCCAATTGGGAGCTGCACCTGTTCCTCACCTGAACCTCTGCTGGCCCAGGAACCTGAAAGCCTACACTCCACACAGCAGTCACACCTTTTGTTTCAGCAAGGTGAGTTTGCTGAACCACTTCACCAGCCAGCCACACAAAAGCACCAAAGGTAAAGCAGAGAGGCCAGGCATCACATTCCAGGCAGCTCAAGCACGAGTGTGCTGGGCAGAGCAAGGCACTGTCCCTCCTGTTAGAGCCACACGTGCTACAGTAAAAGGCAAACAACTAACTTCCGCTCATCAGTTATTTATTAAACAATTTGTATCCCCAAGTTCAATTTAGAAGTTAAATAGCGGGCAGAATACAACAGAAAATATGTGCCATCTCTCAAGTGCTGTGAAGGCTCTACCAAGGCACACACACTCAAGGACTGTTTTTGTTACGAGCCCTTTCTTCATGTTTTCCTTGTATTAACTCTTTTCCTGCTTTTTAACAGGCTACTTCTCACAACAGCTTTGCTTTCTGAAACATTGTTACCTCAAAAGATAACAAGGATGCTCCTTAAACAGTCTTGCCCACCTGTGCCTACAGTCAGACTTCTGGCCGTTTCCCTGCTGTGAGAGCAGGAAAAGATAACTCCTACTGGCCACAGAGGAAGATGACTGAGGATGAAGCATTCAAACAAGGGACCATTTTCACCTGCAGATACAGAGAATTGCTGTCTTCTGATCTCATTCATGAATGTTAGCCTTTGTATTAAAACCTGGCTAAAAGCTTCCTGGCCGCCACAGAAGGCCCTAAAAACAAGCACAGTAAAAAAGGAGAGACTGGACCAATTCACAGGTTAAGTCTTTGATGTGGTTCAGAAAGGTTATGTACCCTCTAACATCATTAATACAACACCCACAGATTCTATGGAAGTACAAAGGGAACAGGCAACAGAAAGCAGTCAGGCACAGGGACTCCCCCTAAGGAGCATCCCCTAGTGCCACTGCTGGACAGCAGGTGCACCCACAAGGGCACTTTGCACAGGTCTCCATGGCCTGTGGATGGCAAACATCTCCTGGCCCCGTCGCTGCACACTGATGCTTCCAACTACTGCACAAGGAGAAACTCCCATTTTACCCTTCCCACATCACCAAGGGTGTGATGAACCTCCCACTGTACACACTGACAATTCTGAGCAGTTTTTCCATCCAGCAGACTGCTCTAGTGCCTGTCCCAGAGCTCTGTAAACTGCAACCGAGCTGAACTGACCTCCGGCCTTTCAAAAGCATCTGTGAAAATTGGCAGCTTGGAGAGAACCATGAACTGCAACACCAGGGTGCGTGCATCCAGAACTGTACACTAGCAGACTTTTGGAAAGACCTACTATCAATCTGTATTCTGTTCATGCTTGGAAAGATTTCTCGAAAACAAATATTAAGAGGTTCTTTTTCTGAGTCTGGTTTTGGGGGTTTTTTGTCCCTTTGTGTTAGTCTAGCTAAAATGGAACACTTGTTTTACATAAAGTGATGGAATTTTTCTGAATGCTTCCTGCTTTTGGAAGCAGGATTTATCAAATCTTTTCACACTACCTCTTTACTGAGCTTCTGTTAAGATTTGAAGTGCAGAAAGATAATTTTTCGTTTCTGAATTTATACTAAAGAGAGAATATTCTGTCACCTGAAGTAATAGCTGTAACTGAAAAAGGGAAAGGGAGGGAAGAAGGATGTGGAATCTTACTTGTCTGGGTTTTTCACTCTGAATGTTGCATTAAGAGCTTTTAATCTGGAATCTGCCTGAAAAAGGGGAAAAAAAGCTTTGTTAATTTAATGCAATTAAATTTCAGTGACAAAAAAGTCTCAGCCTTCTGGCAGCATCATTAGAAAAAAGTCCTGCCTTCATGGCATATTTAAATCTTCAAACATTGAACAAGTTGACACCAGCTGCCCTGAATGTCAAATATTTTTATTAAAAAGTCAAAAAACTAAGCTATTTTTGTGAATATGATGTAAACAGTAACCACTAAAATAAAGCTGGTATAAACCAAGTCCCACAAAAATAGTCCCTTCTTAAAATGCTGCACAAATCATGGAGTTAAGATACACAACCCCACATTCTTTTTAGATGAAGCAATTAGGTAACTTAAGACCATATGGACAAGCTATTTTATATTCGTCAAACCAAATAAAACCAGTGGTAGAGTGACCTCTATATGCTCTTTATTACCAGGAACAGTTCCCCAGTGAAATCAAAATCTTATATATGGTGTTCTCTTATTTTATGACTTGCTTTACAGAAAATATGTAATTTGTATATCAGAATAGAGCCCTTTTTAATGCAATGTTCTTCTCTATAGTAGAGCCTATATAAATCTCTGCAGAATAAAGTTCAATACCTAATTAAAAAGCTAATTGACTGCTTTAGTTTTTGAGATGTTGGTTTACCAATTACTGCAACAGTAGTATTGAATGTTTCTAAGGAGATGGAGGGTTTTTTTTCCAGTTTATTGAATATTAAACTGTGCAATGGGTATTTACTCCTAATAAGACACAAACACAGATGAGAGAGCACAGCCTCATCCACAGAGGTCCACATCACTACAACTCTTCATTTCTGTAATACATTTTACACACAGCTCACTCAGGGCTCATCTGTACTAAAGAAAAACTCCAATTACGGGTAAATGGCTGTTGATCAAAACATCCTTCTCTTCAGTAAAAGGAAAATAAATCAGCACACCTTGCAAGGTGTATAGATTTCCTATAGTGTATTCCTTTAGCTAACAGGCTGTGCCACAGCTGCAAGCAGTAAGTTACTTCAGCAGTACTTGTTAGTGCTGGTGTAAGACAAAAGAATATTTTGTGCCCTGTTACAGAAAACTCAGAGCTTGAAGAGCTATTTTGAATTTCTCAGTGAAGGGAACACAGTGTTTTCCCAAAACAAGAACAGAGTCCTCCCTTTAGGGCCCTTGCAATAACCTCTACAGATAAGACAGGCATAGTCTGAGACTCTTTCACCTCCCACTGCATTTGGGCTGAGCAGAAGATGCCCCATACATAGCCTGGAGAAAAGGAGGCTCAGGGGAGACCCTATTGCTCTCCACAATTACCTGAAAAGAGGTTGTAGTGAGGTGAAGGCTGGTTTCTTCTCCCACATAACAAGCAATAGGACAAGAGGAACTGGCCTCAAGTTGCATCAGGGTAAGTTCAGACTGTATGCTAGGAAAAACTTCTTTACCAAAAGGATTGCCAGACTGCCCACAGAAGTGGAGTCACCATCCCTGGATGTGTTTAACAGATATGCTGATGTAGCACTCTGAGACATGGTTTAATGGTGGACTGGTAGCAGAGCCAGGTTAATTTTAGCTGTTCTTCCAATGACCAAACCACCAAAACAAAACATAACCCACAAACCAAAAGGTAGGGGAACAAAACCCTCCACACTAAGACTGACTAATACTGGGAGAAAGCAGGTTCATTGCCACCACTGCGTGTGACACTTCTCTAAGAATATCTTGCAAAGGGAAGACAAGGCAGCATGGGGAAGCATATCCCAGATAGCACAAGGAACACAAAACACTGCAGGAGCTCCAAGTCCCAGCCTTTATGCTTATTCAGAGCACTTCTGAGGCTTGTATAGTCTTGAATCTCCACTGCTATACCCCAACAAGTCAATACACAAGCCAGTTATATTTTGGGTTGTTCACACACACCTGCAGGTACTCCTCACACATCCCCACAGCACAAACATCATCTAGATACACTGACATTATCAGAGTCCTTCCCTCCAGGCAGCTATTTCACAAAACACCGTATTTATGTTGAAACAGCATGCACCAAAGCCATTTGAGTCTGCTGGGGCAGCATGCACATCCAACAGCTTTACACTTGGAAAGGACCACTTCCTACCCTACAGTTACAGGACACGTTTTCGTCTTTTGTCACAGGCACACGCAGTGCTCTGAAGGAGAGTTCAGTAAGTTCACACAAGCACTGTCAGGCAGGAAGCACGAGCCTGACAATGCTCAACCATGTGATTAGGGCTATTTCCTTCTTGCCAATTGCAGCACAGTAACTCTCACACACCACTTCTGACAATTTACAGTAGAGTTAGGCTTCTAGAAAAACATCTGTCCAGTCCTAAAATTGATTTAAGAGTAATACGCACAAGCATTTTACAGATGAACCACCTATCAAATGGGGTACAGCTGAGGAGTTTTCAGACAGCTAATGCCTACTATGATCCTATAATCATTTATGTAAACTAAAGAGAGATGGGAATTTTCTCTTTCCTACAGGAAGGGTTAAAATCCCAAGTGACAAATCCCTTAAATATAAAATTAAGTGCTGGGGTTGGGAGGGAGGAAAGGCATGATTTAATGATACAGCTGGCAGAATAAACAAAGTCTCCAACATCAACATTCAGCTGCAGCATGCTACACTGCATTAATTCCTAATTTAAAGTTTAGTTAGAGGGTTCAAACCCTCTCAGACAAAAGACACATCCTGCTTAAATGCAGCAGAGGCAGCAGAAACATAAACAAATGGTCTGATTCCAGTCTAAAAGATGCACTGAATAGAAGTTTTCCTTCCAGTGTAGTGCTAAATATTGAGGGGTTATATTTCAGATGTAGAATAAAGGGAAGACTCTTTTTACCAGGCTTTTGAAAAAGTTATTTTTCTTTCCTAAGGAAACTGGAACTGTAAAAGGGAAAACATACACAATCAAATCTAGAGGGAAAACAAGACTTACTCATCTCTCATCTAATCTACAATGTGGTTTCAGGGAGGCAAATATTCTCAGCATTCTGCTATGAGTTTTCTTCCACAAACACACCACTGTGTGCTCTCCTGAACACACCCTGCCAGTACAAACGTTCTGAACTCCTATGAGTGTATGCAGCTTCAGAGCTTTACATTGTTTGCATTATGAATACTAGGAGTATGCAAGCCCAACTGTGATGGAAGAGAATTATTGTCAACTCAAGTTATCAACAGTAAGTGTCAGTATCAAAGCCCCTTGGACACTGAGGATAAGAGCAACAGGGATTTTCTTTAGCTCTCACTACTTAGAATAATTCTTCATAATCCACCTAGTTTTCAGTTGTGATTTCATGAGAGCAGATCACATTACAATGAAACAAAAAGCTCAGTATTTGTCCCCATACAGTAATTCTTCCAGACACAGCCCAGCAATCTATCAGCTTCTCAGATTCTTGACCTGTACAGACACATGACCTCTGATCATTTATTCCTGCAAGTCTTCCACCAGTTTACCCAGCCATGAACTCGCTGATGTCAATGGGGATAGGATTACTTCAAGACACATTCTGTTAAACAGTTAAGGGGCACCAAATCCATCTTAGTCCCTTTCACCAACTGCTCCTTGCAAAGAAGTCCTATAATTCAGACCTCTTTGCTTACCCTTTTTTGACACCTTGCACCTCTTACCAGACTAAATCTGACACCCACCTTTAAAAATGCTAAACTAAACTGAAAACACAAAACCCACTGCTATGGCCTCAAGTTCATTACTTTTAAAGCTTATAAGGATCATACTTCTACATTACCAGCAGAATTACATAGGCACATAACAAGCCTGCTAGAGAACTTAACTGCAATCCTACCTATCACATGCCAAGAACATCACTGGTTTTTGTAATAACAAGTTTTCAAAAAGCAATGCCTTTAACCCATTCTTACAGCAAACATCCTTTCATAAATAGCCTAAAACATGTTTGCTGGAGTATGTCTGTGTCACAGCAATCATGAGATAAACAATTACAGTAATTACCTTCAACTGAAATCCAGTCTCATTCACCATTTCTTTCCATCCACCTTCCTAAAAATACAGAAGAAGAATGTTCAGTTAGAGTGATTTAAGAGTGCTGCAGCTTTTGCAAGCCCCTACGGGAGCCTATATCAAAGGAGCTTCTCCAGTATGCCTGGCTTCTGCTTCAGCTACCCTCCCCATGTCTTTTCAAGAATATGGGTTAAGAATAACCAATCATTATGTCGTGCTTACATACTAATCTCCCCCCAAAAACCCTCTTCTCTTCAGTACTTAATTACCTCAATCTATTGGCCAGGGGCAGAAGCCACACAGCTTTGTCTAAAGAAGTAGTTCAGCTCTTTAGAGAGAAGAGTAGCTATTATCTGTTGCCTATGAGATTACCAGCACTTCCAAGGACCTGTGCGGCTCAAGGCAGAGAGCATACAAGTGACAACAGTTTGCAGTGCACATGCCATCACCTGGCTCAGGTGTACTGGCTAATTTTCCACTGTTTTCAGGTCCCAAACACTGGTTCACCTACCTACTGTACAGTGCTGTGGCAAACATAGCTGCTCAGTCCAGTATTTGGGAATCTCTCATCAAAGCATTGAAAAAAGAACCATCCACTATCTCCTAAAGTTGAAAGCTGCAGAATGCAATGCTTAAGCTGACAACTGGACCACAACTCACAACAACTTACTGTACTGGTTTTGGACCACGACACATGAATGGATCACGATCCAAACCACAAGGCTAAAGAAACCATGGATATCCAAAGAGTGAATTGGAAGCCAGTGCTGTCTCTGCAGTCAGTGGTATAGCATGCTAACTAGTTCAGCTTTAGTCCTGTGGAAGTTTTCCCAGCCAACATGCATTAGGTTCCCAATAGGCTGTTCCAAAGAGGTGGAAATTCTCTCTTAGGAGCCCTACAGCTTGACTGGAAAAAAGTCATAAGGTACATCAGAAGGGCAACTGTACAACTGTAGTGTGCTGTTAAGAAGCTTTTAGCTGGACAAGCCTTTTCCACCTCAAGTTTATTCACATTGTCTATTCTTCCTCCTGACATAGAACAAGCTATGGGTCAATAGAAAGGAAGATCAAAAGGACATTATCTTAAATAAATAATCACTAAATAATGTATTTAGAAATAACTTTACTATACCTGCGTTAAAAATGCATAAAAGATTTTGTCTTGGCAAAGAACAGGATGTGAAGCCACACGTAACAAGAAGTTTTCCAAACCAATTCTTCTTCTTTCCACAAAATCTGGATCCATATTATCTGCTGATAGCTTATGCCAAACAAAGTCAGCCTAGTTAAAACAGAAGAGTGTCAAGAGTAAACTAAAAAACAAACAAAGCAAAGCAAGCCACAGTTTCAGTTTCCTTACCCTTTTTTCTGGCAAAGGTGGAACAACAATATGTGGGTAGGTAACCGACAAATAATTCCTCAGCAACTCAAATTCACTGTAACGTCGCCACAGGGAGTCCACAGGGGCACATTGTCCCTCAATCTGGGACTCAACAGCTCTGAAAGATAAAGCAGCAGATTTGAAAATTAGTGAGCTATCACCTAATCCTTCAAACCATCAGTGCAATTACAGCAAAAGCCTCAAGAATAGTAGTGATTACTCCATAACTTCACCATAATCTAAAGCAACCTTAATTAATTTCATGTCTACATACTTAATTTAAAAATATTTATAGTTTCTGCCTGATAGCACTCAAATTTTCTAGGAACACAGGAAAAGTCAATGCACTTACACATCAAAAACAAACAGGTAGGTCACAATCAAGTAAAGAGTCACACACGTGACTGAGTCCGCACCATTACAGAAACAGCCCAATTTCTCCTGGAACAGTGTTAGGTTCAAAGTCAGTAAAATTTCATGAGTACCTGAAGGATACAGAGTATTGTAAGAAGAAATTTACTATCCAGTGGGAAAGTCTTCACTTCAAAGGATAAAAACTGTCTTGCATACAACAGCTGATACAATTACAAATATAATTTTAAAAATATTAAGATGTTTCAAAGGATATTTTTAGAAAAAGAGCAAATTTCAAAGCACTTCCAATTTTCTTTTTTTTGTTCAAAGTGACATATTTCTATATTTAAGGATTAAAAATGTAACAAACTAACTAGAGCAAGCAGGTACAAAATTGATGCATCCCAAAAATTCATTGAGGACTTAAAACCAACATTACCTAGCAAGATAATAAAGGATTTTATGTTACTATAAAAGGAGAAATCATTGAATATTGTAGGATTGAAAAGTAACACAAAAACTTGACGAGAAAAATAATTTTGCATACAAGACATTCAAAGCAACAGAAATACTTTGCAATATCATAAAATAAGCATTGGGTAGTAACACTTCTTGGCAGTTAGCATTTGCCAGAATAAACACAGAGAAAGAATTCACACTAGGCACTTAACAGAAAAGAATGATGTCTGTATCTACTTCAGTTCTTCATTTAAGTGACCAATTAGCATACAAAGCACTGGTATAAACCTACACGGAACAGTACTGACTGCTGAGTTTGGAAGGGACCTCTGCATGTCTGATCCAACTCCCTTGCACAAAGCAGGATGTTCTGAACCACATCCAGTTGGGTTTTGAGTATCTCCAAGGACAGAGACTCTACCACCACACTGAGCAACCCATTCCCATGTTTGACAAACCTCACAATAAAGAGGGTTTCTTACTTTTAAATGGAATTTCCCATGTTTGAATTTGTGGCCACCGCCTTTTGCCCTCTCTCTGCATCACAGAAGGAGTGACTCCATCTTCTTTACCTCTCCACCAGACACTGACCTACAACTGCTAAAATCGGCTGTCTCTTGCATAGGCTCAACAAGCCCATCTCTCTCAGCCTCTCCAATCAGAGGTCAGACAATCCAAGCCCATAATCATCCTCATGGCCGTTCACTGGACTTGCTTCACTAAGTCCAGTGCTTCTGGTGCTGCAGAACTCAGAACTGGGCACAATAAGTTATGAACTACAATTAAGTTACTCATGTGGTACTTAGTAGAATAGAGTACTACATTATTTTTTCCAGTAAAAGTCAGGCTTTACAGTTTTTGAATTCATAAGAACTTTCTGAAGTTTTAAAACATCTAAGTAGCACACAAATTACTGATAATTTTTAAGCTATTCCTAACCTACATGGTCAGATTTCTAATGATCTAACTGAAAAACAAACAATCCCACTCCAAAGCGGCCCCAATTATTTGATATATTTAAACAAAATACAAGATGCCTCTATTTGTGAACTCTCATTAGAAAGGAACAGTCTTGCTATATACTTTGGTTTAGTTACATCTTAAGGTAGAAATAACATCATACAGAAGAATGCAAAAGATACTTTTTTAACTTACTAAGTTGGAACAATTTTTATGTATCTACCCGTGCCTTGGGGAAAGAACATTTATTCCAGGTGACTGAATTTGTAGGGAGAAAGAACTTCACAACTAAGAAGAAAACAGGATAAATTCATAGCTTTCAACACAAACTGCTGCAGATTAAAACTATTTGAGACTGACTCAAGAGAAAAAGGCGAGCACACTGCTGACAGCCACTATTCACACTGCCAGCATCCCACAGAATTCTTCCCTATTAGAGTATTTTAATTCAATGAAGCTGCACCTGCAAATACTGAGTTCTGAAGAGGGTAAGCTCAGCCTAGCCTGGAATGACAGGCTGTGCAGCATTCCTCCCCACACTAACTGCTGCACCATTTAAATATTTCAAGAACACTTCAGCTCAAAGCAGGTATCTAGTGATTGAACTATTGATGAGTAGAGGTAAATTTGAATAGATAAGGAATTGAGCTACTGTGCCTCAAAAGATTAATTGTTTAGTCAAAAGCTGAAGGCACAAACATTACATTCCTAGAGGAGAAACTCCCAGCAGGGTTCGGTAAACAATCTAGCCATCCAAGGCACATAAAAGTACTTCAGAATTACAGTTCCTTTTTATCTTCAGCTTCAGCAGCCTACCAACCAGCTGTGCTGATTTATGCCATGGGATTCAAGAGCACTACTTCCACATGGGTTATCATCAACCCTTAAGCAAGACTGCTACCATCAATACATGATAGTATTATGGGGACACTGCCTGAGAACAGGCTGCACAAGCAAACATAAACAGGGAGACAAGAAAAACACAGGTCAGGACTGCCCTGAGAACCCAGCCACATCCCAGGAGGACCCATCTGTGCTGCAGATAGAGACGGTGCTGTGCCAGCCTTCTGACAGGAGAATGGTCCACTCTAAATTACGCTTATAAGGCTCTGTAATTGTTTAGCAGAGTTAATTAGAAAGTAGGAGCAGCAAAGACCACATTGAGCCTTAACTGCAAAAAAAAAAAAGCCCTTTCTGAACATGCCTGCTTGTCAGCTTTGTATTTGTTACAATTAATAAGAACCCATCAGTTATTTTAAAAAAACCCATAGTCGTAACATCTCAGTCCACACACATTAAGCAGAAAACTAAATATTAATCAAAAATTTTAAAAGGTCACTTGGGAGCATAGCACTTCAGCAAGAAAGGACCACAGCTTTATAGAGAAGCCCAGTCCTACATCAGCACAAACCACTACCTTGTTACTTGAAATTTTATGCCCACACAGGGCCTCAAGAACTCCATGAGGAAAGAAGCAGACTTGGAGACCAGTTCATACCACTCACTGCATCTTCCCTGCCCACACTGAAGACACTAAGGAAGTTTACTACATCCAAAGCCTACTGTCAATTTATTCTGACAAAGCAGATCTGTGGACAACAGCTAGGCTTTCCTCAGTCTAAGTTAATCATGTTTTACAACTCTTGTGAGGGACACAAAACCTCACGCTATACCCTGAAGAAAAAGATTAAATTACTACCAGAGGATCTTGAAGGTCAAACCTGCCTGTGTAGTTTATTCTTTCTTAACTAGACAGCATCTGATACAACTCCTCACTGTAGTCTGTGACATTATTCTCATCTCAGATCATACTTGTTTCCTTTATTCTAACATGCATTTATTCTCACTGTCTCAGAAGCGCAAACACTGCCTTTTACAGCTTTTATCTTCATCAGGAGGGCACCTATGTAGCACCTAACAAAGAAGCCATGCTTCTTTAATTAATTGGCTTGAATACAATTAAGACATTTTGAAATTATTAACATCAGTTACAGATTCTGCCTTACACCCAGGCTTACAGTAAAGCTCCCAGATTGTGCTCTCTAGAGCACACAATGCTGCAGAGTTGGGTAAAGGAGGGGAGCAGCAAAGGTCTTTGCAAAGCTGTGGTGGGAAAGCACTGCACAGCCCTCAGTTAGGAGCCTGTGTCAGCACCATTACCTTTTAAACAAGGTAATAAGAGTTTGAAACTGCACGGATGGATTTGGGACAGGCAACCAAGATGAGAGAAATCTTTTTTTTTAATCACACCAAAAAAGTCTCCACCTGGTTACATATGAGGTCATAAAATATCACCAATTACAAGAGCATTTCTCCCCAGGAACACCATTTCAGAAAGGAAGTAGAAATCCACAAAGGTACTCATTACACTTAATACCTTCACTACCATCTAATTTTTTGGACCACGTTATGAACTCCCCCATTAAATGCAAGTATTGCAGACCAGTTTCAATTAAGATTATAATCACTTGTTGACATTCAGTCAAACTTCTCAATTTGTTTTGGTTCTAAAAACACAATATAATACTTGTACAGTTTTCAGGGAGGAAAACCATATGTTTCCCCTTTAAGTACACTTTTAACAATGCAAGTTATTCATTGAATGAACCAACCTGCCTGAAAAAATTAAAAAGACAAAATTGAAACCTTCAGCTTTTACGTTTATAACTGATGTTATCATAACCAATTCGAAGATTATATTACTCCATGTCTCATTTATTTGCCTTAATTCAAAGTGTCAATGTGAAAACTTTAGTCCATCTAATTAACCTCTTCTCACTTCCCATTTAAAACTAATTATCTTAAATGAGCCATTAAACAATTCCGAATGCAATAAAAAGACGAATGGCTCTGGAGTACTAAATCAGACAAGAAGGAAATACACAGGTTTATTTCCTTGTAAAAGCAATCACCTCTTCAGTGGCAGAAGCAGTAACTTTGCTTTCAGCCTTTGACCTTCCCATGTACGAGAAGTGACACTTCCACTCCCTATAGCGGGCAAGGTTCACTCCCTGTGCAGAGGAACACCATTTTAGAGGGATGGGCAATTTTTTCCACCAGCTCTTTAGAAACAGTCTCTGTAGTCAGGCCTCTCAGACAGCTGATGTCTAATAATTGCTCTTCTACCTGGCAAGCTGGATGACAAGGGGGCATTTCTCTTGCCAGAAGATTTTTTACAGCCAGGTGATTCTTTGGTTTTTTTACACTGTCACACAGTTTACTGTATTTAACTAAAACATACATTTGTTAGGCAGATGAATGATTCATAGTATCAATCAAGTAAAAACCAACAGAAAACTAAGTTCTCAAACCCTCTGTCTTCTTTCACCTCCCAACTCTCCCCTGTTTAAAGCTCATGCTGAATTTAGACTTTTTCCCTCATACCTCCTTTGGAGTACTTTGGACAAATCTTCCTGACTCCCATTGGCCAAAATCTGCCCTTTGCTGTTTTATCAGAACACAGCATACCTCCGCGGGCATTCATCCTCTGCCTCTTCCCAGGAAACCCATGCCTGGGCTTTTCACCTAACCCAGTGTGAAACAGGAAATGCTGAGAAGGGTACTAAACAAAATGCAACAAAGGAAAAACTCCTGAAATCCCACAATGCAGCACTGCTATCACTGAACTGTGGCCTGGCCAGCTACTGATTTCCAAGTTCATTTCTCGCACAGAAACTTTCTTTAGACATTCACACACTTTGGATGGGCAATCCAAGGTCTTAGCAGAGATGCAAGTATCACTCATATAACAATTTAACTATTGGAAAACTTTCCAAATACTGAAAGCAGAAATAAGACTAGTAACTTCCCAGCCATACTGGGGGAATAAAAAGGAAATAAACAGAGCCCCCTTGTCAAATTACTGCAAGAGGAAGTGAAGACTAGTAGGGCTGGAAACTAGGGATCCTGCTATTAAGTGGTCAGATACCAGGCTGCACAAACTTATGCTATTTTTTCCTAAAGCCACATTTAAAACAGAACAAAAAAAATACACTCTAGTCATCAAATTGTTTGATCGGGAAGACCAGGATAGAGATCTTATAGTCAGCAGGGATGAAAGGAAAGTGAACTAAATGGAAGTGTCCCACTACTACAAAGGAAATTGTTTACTTTAAAGGTAACCAGGAAAAAAAGGCATTCCCTGTATGCCCTACAATTAAAAGTGCAATACTATAGAGCACTTTAGAGATGCTCTGCATTCTGACTGACTTTCAGCTCTGTCATGAAAAATATCACGTACAAGGCCAGGAGACAGATTCAGGGGTTTATTCTACCTGAGTTCTTGCAGTTTCATGCAGACTCTGATATAAAACACAGCTGTCTAAAATTCTAACAAGCAAGTCTGGGTTTAAGTGAGGTCCTGGATATTGGCTACTTCCCTTATAGAAAGCAAGTGATATGCTGAGCACATCTCATGAAGGAATATTTAGCTACACATCCTAAGAATTTGTACTTGCCTTAATGCCATTTCCCACAAATAGGTAGAAGTGACCTCTGTTCTCACAGGGAGAATATAAAAACTGATTGATTTTTAAATAACTGTATAGTTTAACAGCAGCTGTGAAACAAACTGACATCACAATGGATTGAATGGAAATAGCTCACCACAAAAAAATCGAATTAGCTAATGCAGAAAGGTGTAAACCAAGAAGAAGATTCTTTTGGGAAGCACAACCTTCGGAATTTGCTGAAGCTCTGCAGTCTACAGCACTGAAGTCTGTTTTGTCTTAAAGAAATATATCTACATCAAGACATAATATCACATTAAAAAAAAAAATCAACAAAAGTCACACAAAAATGTGAGCATAGTAATAAACCTTTTCATTTTAAAAAGAAAAAGTAACACCATCACTTGCATTTTGAAAACATTTTCACCAGCACCAGTGAAACTTATGTGTTAAAGGTTTAAGCACTCAGCTCCTGCTCTATAACAGATATACTATGGTCATAATTGTATCCATCCTGTGTCTCTTATTCACCCAGGTAGAATTCCTCAATTCAAACTGAAATTAAATCCTAGATAGCAGTAATGGTGGAACCCCAGTTCACATAAACATAATGCAACTATTATTAAGTGGTCTTCCCTTTATATTACTATAAACAGTTTTATTCTTCAGCTACAAAATATCTTATTACCCACAGACAAATTACTGTGAAGCCCACCTACAGCTACAGGCTCAGCAGGAAGCACATTTAATAGCCACCAATTATATTTATGCAAGAAGTTTTGCCTTCTCAGCAAAAGGAATAGAGAACCTATTTTATTAGAGATGTGACAAACCCACATTTTCAATAGCTCTGTGACAAACATGTAATTGGTCTTGGTATTTGCTGACCACGGAGTAAAATAAATCTTAATGAAAGAACACAATCTGGCTGGCAAAGTACAGTTTTGCCACTACGAAAGAACAACTGGGATAGACCAGTGGGAGCAAATCTAAAGTAATGCAAGGATGACTGGAAAAGGAGATGCAGTCAGCATGTTCTGGGGCTGCATAAATCTGCCCCCAGAGTATACTTCATATCACAGTTAGGCCCCACTGATTCCAATTTTCTTCTCTTTTCCTTCAGAAATATCATTACAATAAAAATAACACTACTTAAATGAGAAGGTGTGATCTTTAATATCAATACACTGTAAAAGTATTTTTAAGCATCTGAGCAACTGTCAAAGAGTTACAACATTTGAAAAATACATGTCTATTTTGGACTTCGTTCTTTAAGTTCAGCAAAAATATAGTAAACTTATCCCAGCAGGCCTGCAGTCGGTGTGACTGGTGTGTCCATCAGTTAAACAAGCGAAGAAGCCTTTTAACTAGCAGATAGAAGGCTTACGTGGCAGTAAGTTCCCCAGTGAAAGTTCAAGCTAGTATGAAGAAAGGAAATAGTTAATTAACTCTAACTCTTAAACCATCTACAAGGAGTATGTGGTAATCAGATCAAGCAAAACACTTTAAATATAAGCTGAGCAATAAATTTTGACCACATGACATAAGTCACGAGACTTCTCTTTCTCATCATCTCAAGCAAGCCTAACCGTTACTTTAGACCTCTCTCACACACAATCTCACAAATTGATGTATAAATTTGTCCAGCTTATGTCCAAGAAATAAACAAGCAGTTGCTGACACCATATTAAGGCAACAACTTTCAAACATACATTTTCCACCTAGCTCCAAATGAAGAATTACAGTACACAGTTACACAACACCAGTGCTAGTACTGAACTGGAGATCAGCTGCCAAATTTTCACAGGAAAAGATCCTCCAGAGTGGGTTGATAACCACATAACAAAGCACAAAACAGCTAAATCCTCTCATCAACTGTACCTGATTATTTTTAGGGCTGGAAGGAGGGAAAATCTGTTTAGAATGGCACATCCGTGTACCCTTGAGAGTGAGCTCTCATCACCCACCTAGTCTCAATGAGGTAAGCAGTGTACGTTTCTTGTATGTTCATGGCATTCCTCCCAGTCCGTTTTTCAGCTTCTGAAACCGTGATTTCCATTTTCTTTGCCAAACAGTCTTCCATCTTTTTAGAAGAGGAAAATAAAGATTCATGTAACATTAGCCGCACAAGGCAAAGGCTACTAACCCTGCCTTCCCTTCTCCTACACCACATTTGTTCAAATAAGACAGGTCTCTGTGGGATAAAGGCTTTGACAGGGCTTCACTTTATACCTATGTTCTGTATCGCATTTGCAAGTGAAAACTGGAAACCTGCTTTAGGGGGAAAACAGAAAAGTCAACAAACTGACAACTTCAGGTACCAAAAACCTGAGCCGGGAGGATACAGAAAAAAGAAATCTTTTTCTTTACAGATAACAAAGTAACCTTTTTAAAAAAACAAACAAACGAATTAACCCCAGTACTTTCAATCCAAACACCTCTCAACTACCAGCGAATTCCTCCTCAGGACACCCGGGACACATGTAGCCACCTCTCCCCTTTCACAGGAAACAGAATATATCCGGACCAAGATGTTTTTCTTTTAATCTCTCAGAGGAGGATCGTTATCTTTTTTACACATTGGCCGCCAGAAATTAGTAAGGACCACACGCCTACCATGGAAAGGCAGAGCTGCACTGAGCAGGGAGGGGGAGTCACTTGTGAAGTTAAGGGGGGAGGGGGAGACAAAAAGATATTTGATAATTATAAATAATAATCTGACACTAGGGACGAGGACAGAGGGTGCACAGCGGCCAGAACGGGGCTGCAAAGAGAACGCCGCAGCTCAGAGGGTCGTGCTGCACAGCTCTGCCCCGCGCTCCACCGAGCAGGGCTCGGCCCCAGGCAGCGGAGGAAGGGCTCGTCCCACCTGTAGCCCCTTCCCGCCGAGGCCAGGCGGCTCCGGCGACCCCGGCCCTGGCCCTCGCCACTCTCCGCCGCCGCCCGTGCCCATGGAGAGGCTCTACCCGGGGGTGCTGAGGGCGTCCTGCCCACCCTGTGCCCAAAAGGGGTTCGTTCGTGCCCCTGTGCACGGACACCCCTCGCTGTGACAGTGCTCCGCTCGCCCACAGGCAGCCTTGAGCCTACAGTCCCTGTCTGGGACAAAGTTTCCCCCGGCCCCTCACACGCAGTCTTACAGCTGTAAATCTTTATTTCTAAGATTTGTTTGTGTTGCTGTTCCCCTCTTAGTTCTCAGGTCACCGAAGAGTCTCTTGTGCCATGCTTGGCACACCTTTCCTGCTTGTTTGTTTGGGTTTTTNCGCCCTCCACGCCCGGCCCAGGCACCGCGCTCAGGAAAGCCCGGTGCTCGCCCGGCGGAGCAGGCCGTGAGCCCGAGGAGGGGGACGCCGCCCCTCCGCCACAGCCCTCCGCACCCTCACCGCGGCCAAGGGCTGCTCCGGGGGCGGGAGGGCGCCGTCGTCTTCCTCTTCTTCTTCTTCTTCTTCTTCTTCCTCCTCTTCTTCCTCCTCCTCCACCGGGCGGCTGTCGCTCGGCTCCGGCTCGGTGCTCTCCATGGGGCTCGGGGGCTCGGCCGCGGCGCTCCGCGCAGGCGCTGAGCCGGGCTCCGGGCAAACCCAGGGCCGGTCCTAGAGCCGGGCCGGGCCGGGGTGTGTCCGCGGGGCGCGGGGCTGCGGGCGGGGGGCGAGGCCAGGCGGCTCCGGCGACCCCGGCCCTGGCCCTCGCCACTCTCCGCCGCCGCCCGTGCCCATGGAGAGGCTCTACCCGGGGGTGCTGAGGGCGTCCTGCCCACCCTGTGCCCAAAAGGGGTTCGTTCGTGCCCCTGTGCACGGACACCCCTCGCTGTGACAGTGCTCCGCTCGCCCACAGGCAGCCTTGAGCCTACAGTCCCTGTCTGGGACAAAGTTTCCCCCGGCCCCTCACACGCAGTCTTACAGCTGTAAATCTTTATTTCTAAGATTTGTTTGTGTTGCTGTTCCCCTCTTAGTTCTCAGGTCACCGAAGAGTCTCTTGTGCCATGCTTGGCACACCTTTCCTGCTTGTTTGTTTGGGTTTTTTTGACACCCTGTGTTGTTATAGCAAATAACACACCTTAAACAAAAAATACATTCCATATTAATGGGAAATATTTCAGATTTTTTCTCCTCTTTCGTCTGTCGTAGGATTTGTCACTTTCCTGTATTGAGTCTCTTTCAGCAGCCATTAACTTTCCCACAGGATGTTTGTTAGCATTAGGCAGCTCGGGTTATTTTTTTAAAGCACACCAGCCCATTATTGCCCCACTCACTCCTTCCCTCGTAGTGAAGGACTCAGTCGTGCTGTGTTCCTTTTGCCTTACCGTCCTGGCTGCCAGCCTCTTCCACCAGCTCCCTCCAACAGTGGCTGGACATCCAGAAGTGCATTCTCCTGCCCACCATCTCTGCTGGGCAGCACCCAAGGATGTCCATCCTGCCAGGCTTCCTCAGGAGAGATTGGAGTAGGTAAAATCTGCCAAGTTCATCTCTGGGGAAGCCTCTGACATTATATAATGAAAGCCCCAGCCGTCCCATCTCTTTTCATTGAACAGGAACAAACCTCCCTATGCATTTCTGTCATTCCTTGTCTGTCTTTTTAGAGAGACATTCAGCAAGTCCACCCTGCAGCCCCTACAGAACATCACTCACACT
Source organism: Dicrurus megarhynchus (assembly GCA_013399195.1). Classification (NCBI taxonomy): domain Eukaryota; kingdom Metazoa; phylum Chordata; class Aves; order Passeriformes; family Dicruridae; genus Dicrurus; species Dicrurus megarhynchus. The sequence goes on from VXAD01009653.1 coordinate 223,248, forward strand.
CTCTCTCTCTCTCTCTCTCTCTCTCTCTCTNTCTCTCTCTCTCTCTCTCTCTCTCTCTCTCTCTCTCTCTATATATATATATATATATATATGTACACACCTTCACTGTTGGGTTTATTCCCTCATGATCCCATGGTGCCTACACCGACCCTGTGGGACTGGCAAACTGGACAAAGAGGTTGTTCCTATTTATACCTCCTTCTCCAAATACCATTTTGGACACTCAGGAACAGTGCCATTGTTCCCTGCTTTACTTATCACATCAGCCCTTAAGATTTCCCATTTTTGCACCAGATTCGTGTCCTTTGATTCAGGCACTACATTCTTTATTATTCTTATGTAGCTTTTTTTCTTTTCCTGCTCCTTTCAAACCCAGGTTAAAGGCCACTTTGGGGGATTACAGAGTTGATATTATGGGTTTCTTTGCTTTGCTTTTTTCTGCTTTGTGTAGGAAATGGGGTTTTTTTAGTGTTGACCAGAGATGAATTTGCATACATTTTTCATCCAAAAATTAATCTTTTTCTTTCAACAACAATTAAAATAAATCTCAAAATCCCCTTTGAAGACCCCATGAATTAATATTTGGCGTCTGGTTTCTATTCTGTTGTCTTCAATGTTTATTCAACTTTTTCCTCAGATTGTTTGAACTGATACCTCAATCTGTCCTTTCCCACCCCTCCACCACTGTAGCTGGATGGAGTTTCCCAAGGTTTTCCACAAAAGGCTTTCCTAAAACAAAAGTTTTTTACAAGTATGTGAACTGTGATTTGTCCTCTGAATAGGACTGATTTAAGATTTGTTTTCTAAACCCGAGGTCCAGTTTAGATGTAAAAGCACGATTGCACGTTGTAAGACACAGTCTGTTTTTCATTAAGCTATGGTTTTCTTATGTTTATTCAAGATGTACATTAAGATACATACCTTGTATCAATTACACTTGCATTTGCAGCATGTGCATACTGAAATTTTTCTGATCCGTATCAGTGATATAATGGAAATATTTATGTGGAACTCATGCAGGATATCATACTTTGTACTATATATTTTTATTATGGAAACAACATTATCAATAAAGTACAGTAATATATTGTAGGTCTAACATTCTATGATCTCAAAAACTGTTTTCACCTTTGAATTTTCTTCATACTACTAAAAGATGTGGAGAAGAGTTAAAACATTAAATATATAGGATGAGGGTAGTGATAGAAGTGCCCAAATCAAGATGACTGGGAGCCTAGGTAGCCCTCACGTACGTTACAGCCAGGAGAGTTTAGAGGAGAGTGAGATGTCTTGAAAAAAGCAGTGTGCAATTGAGAGATCTTTCATAAGCACCAAAGTCTCCAGCAAAGTGCTCTTCCTGAGCCACGTTTCCCTACCTCAGCCTGCAAAGAGGGATAAGAATATTTTCTCACAGCACAATGCTGCTCTCAGGAGAACTTCCAGGACTTGTGCTACTTTGGTCAAAATAAGCTGTAGTGCTTCCCCCCTCACTAGGCACAACCATTCATGCAGCCAGGGTCTCCCTGGACCCCCTCTTGTCAGGATGTGGGTCAAATATCCTGCAGGTCAATCTGACCAGGACACCCTCCTGCTCTTCAGCATCTTCACTAGGCAGCATGTCCCATGTTCTTCAACTTTAAGAAGGCAAACTCTACTCAACTTCCTACCTACAAGTCCCTTCACTCTCTGAAGCCGCCCTGACTCCCAGTGCAGTCGCTGGAAAACAGGGAATTTCATCTATTCTGTAAGTCTATTTGTTTTAATCCTACTGTTACACTGGATTAACTGCTTTTTGATGAAAGAAAGCTAAGCAAGGTATATTACCTTATAAACTGGCTTCCTGGTGGTTTTTGTGATGTTGTGTGTTCTTATTGGATCTTTCGACAGCCTGTGTTGCTCTAGCAAGTAACACACCTTAAAAAAAAGTATGCCATATTAATGGGAAATATTTCAGTTATTTTCCCCTTTTTCACAGTATTATTTATCAGTATCTTCACTTAGAGTTCCTAAATGAACATCCTTCAACTTCTTAGAAGTAGTTAGATTTAAAAGATAATAAACCCACCACCAACAACCATCATGCTACTGAGAACTAGAATGAAAACACCTAAAACAGTGGCTCTGCTTTGCATCTATCCTGCAACACCCGCAGCCTTTCAGTAACCTCAGGAAGAGAAAGTAAACCAGCCAATATTCCTGCTGACTGCATATCCTGTGCAGGATCTGGCTGTGCCAGTGCTCGAAAGCAGGGAGGTTCAGGACAGAGCAGATTCATGGAGTAACATCCTGGAGCTGAGGACCCACCATCCACATCACGAATATTTTAGCTGATAATTTTTAGCGTGCCTCTAGCCCACTCCCAGAGACTGGCCACCCTTCACACCTTCCAGTTTAGCTGCTATTGAAAAAATCCCCCGTGTATGCCTGCCTTAAGACTGCCTTGTAACACAAGCCAAAGCAGGAAGGCCAGGAGTTTCTCTTCAAAAGCACATTCCTGATCCATGGTTCAGGCTCCTGGATCCTATCATAGTTTCACTACCAGTAATAATAATACAAAGATCATGAGTTAGACTGTCAAACTGCTCCTACTTCCCTCTACAGAGTAATTCCTCCAGAACTGAAGGTAACTGCTTTCCAGAGGCATCCGGCAGCCGAAGTGATGCCAGGTTGTGCTGTTGGTCTTCAAAGGCTGATCCTCACTGAAGACCCTGGCATCTGATCTGTCTGTGTGTGATGTCCTTGGTGTGATGGATGCAGCAGAAAACAGTGCTTGCTTAGGATCCCTAAGAAAATACAGGAGAGGAATTAATATCAAGGAACTGTCAGTAAAATGCATGATTAGCTGCTTCACCATGGCAGAGTGCAGGAGGAAAAGTAGGTGAGTTCAGGCTGGTCATAAATGTATTTCTATCATCTAAATATCTGAGTGAAATAATCACTAAAGAGTAGGAAAATCAGCATTTTGTTAATTTTCCAGAGAAAGAGTGGAAAAGAGATATGGGTGACTTTTGGGGTGGGGAAAATCATTCAATTTCACTTAATCTGAAATTGGTAGCAGTGGTTTCCATCCATTTCAGCAACAGCATATCTCAGTCCACAAATAAAAGCAAGAAAACCAAAACTAATCCGTATTTTTGAAAGAATCTGTACAAACACATCAACTGTATGAATGGAAATGTTTTGAAAGTGGCTTCAAAAGCAGCTCAAAGTGAGCCATGAGAAAACTTCAAAGGAAGAAAGCCAGATGATTTGGGACAGAATTGAAGAGAAAAAGACAACAAGCCAACTCAATAACATTGTAAATGGTAGAGATGGATAGACCTTTAACCTTGATGCAGCTTTGGTCAAGGAACCTGTAACACAGTCTGTGAGAAGTTAGAACTCAGGCCAGTGAATCTGAACCATGCAAAGACTACAGTAAAAGCCAAGTATCACTTAGAAAATGCTGTGTGGCTACTGAAACGAGCATTAGCTGAGAGGCTGGAGAACAGGGCTAAGGAGAAGAGGTTGTGGCAAAGCAGACAAGGCCACTTGTGCCCAAAGAAGGTATGGCTGTGTCCCTCAGGACGCCGTGCTGGCTTTGATTGCCCTGGTCATGCCATCGGATCATCAAAGGTTACCACACCACTGCTGGGACAAGCCGCAGCTAGAGAATGGAAAATGCCAAAGGTCACCATGGTATTTTTCCTGAGTGTGTAGCAGGGACCACAAACCATAGCACCACATCCAAGATCTCAAACATCAAAACCCCGTAAAACTGAGACAGTGCAAGGTAATGGGAACTTTTCCCAGAGAGTGATGGGCACCCTCAGTGCCACCAGGCAATGACGTTTGAATTTAGTCAACACTCCCAGGACTGGAGCCAGTGTCCTTGTGAATGCAGGATGGAGACAGAGGCTGGATTGGATCCACACTGCAGGGTGCACATCTTTCTCAGGCAACTGTTGCTGATGGCACAGAGAAACTAAGGTCGTGCTTATAAGATTCAGAAGAGATTACATTTCTGGGGTTTAATTAACTGCCAGGAAAACTTGGGGGTAGTTCAATATGAGCACACAACATAAAAACAAATCCATACTCATGGATTTGTGCTCACTAGTAGAAGCTAAGTCCTGATCCTACCAGGTAGATGTTTTTCTTAGACATGTCTTTTAATACTTCAAAGTATAAAACAAATTATCCTAACAACAAAAACACTCACAGAGCTCACCTGAAGCCAAACATCACTACTGATATAAACAGATTAAAAAAGAGCAATGCAGATTCAACAGATATTAGTCCAGTTATGTAATGTGCAGGCAATCAAGAGGGCCAAGGGGATACATCCTGATTGCACAAGAAAACCTAACACCTTTTGTTGTAGTGAGTCATTTTAAACCCGGTGCCCCTGAGAGGATCTCTGGGGCCTAGAAAACATGGAGGAGGTCCAGGGAAGCTCAGGAGCATTGGCCCTTGCATTCGCACTGTCTGGGGCAGGGTTACATGGTTCCCTTCTCTCTCTGCCTTCACATTCCCCGTCACATGAAGGTAATCTTCACCCCAGGGAATAATAGCAGGTTTGACTCACCTGGGCCTGGCACACGTCCACCACGAGGTTACCCTGTGCAGGGATATTTAGTGCCCATATTGGGAGCTTCAAATCTATTGCTTGATTGCTGAGCCTTGCCTCCCACAGTGGAAACCCCAACTGTTTGAAACCTTCGTTTAAACATTTGCTATATTGTTTCAGGTGTCCAAAGTTTTATTTTACTTCTCTAGTAAATATCTTCCAGCTCCTAAAGGAGAACTTTGGGAAAACTGCTCCCACAATGCAACTTAAAAATCACCCTGCAGAGACCCTACGTTCATCAGCTTAAATCCAGCCTTCAGTGTGTCTTGAGTTATGAAGCTGTCCAGACCACTAATAGAGGAGCTGGGGAATTTACACCGAAAGGAATAAACAAGCCAACAATAAAAATAACCATTTATCTCTTCTTCCTCCCCAGTGTCTTACTCAAAAGGTCACTGTGTTCTTTCATGGAAGCAAAGCTCTGTAATATGAGTTTAGGCACTTTAGGCTAAAGCCCAGAGCTCTTACTCACTTTTCTCCAAGTAACTACGGTGGATTTTTAGTTTGAATTTTTTCCTTGGACAAGGTCTAAGAAATAACCAGGTTCTCCAGAACAGAGCTGGTAGTCAGAGAAAAGCCCATCTCAGTGGGGCACATGCTGAGGGGCTCCCCAGTTGACCTAGGGTGACTCATGGCATGGTGCTAGGGAAGAAACAAGATCCCAGCCTCACTTCCCTCCTCTTCTTCAGATGAGGTTTGCTTGCAATAGCCTCAGCTCAGTGGACTAGAAATGCAGGTTGCAGGAGGATACATCCACCTCTGCAATCTTACACACGGGCTGAACAGACTGGCAGGTTCCTCCTGCACAGACAGCAGCCGGCAGTGCCCCGTGGCCAGTTTATGAAAGCAAACCTCTGCCCATGTCATCATGGCAGCTTGTTTTGCCAAGCAGAAGGTCTAACACCATCTAAAAATATGTACAACTGTTTAGGAAGAGCAGGACATGCATTGCTCCCCAAAAGTTTCCTCTTGCACCGCTTCCTGTAGACATCCAACTGCCTTGCAGAGATGCCATTGCATGGGACAGCTACTGCCTTTGCTCTCATTTCAGTGAGATCTGGCCCCAAATCTCTCCACAAGATTATTCTGCAGATAGGACAAAGCATTTTATAGGGTTCAGTTTGGCTCAGAAGTTGTTTGGGATTGCCTGGAATTTTGGAAAATGCAGATCCTGCAGCTCAGGGTCCCTGGCTGCAGTGACACTGTGCAGGCTTCCCGCTGCCTTCCCAGGTTCTGCTGCTAAAAGAAATAATACCCCATGCTTCCCTTGCATTTCCAAATCATACAGCATGTTTTGTCAATGTCCACCATTGTTTAAAGCCCCTCTGGGCTCCTGCTGGGGACATTATTTCTCTCCAAGTTTCATAGGCAGCAGGGGTTTCTTCCTGGTTTTAAAGAGGGCTCCCATGGATCATGAATAATCTGTGATGTTGCTAACACAAGCCTTATCCAGTTGCCTTGTAACACACACAAGAGTTCACATCTGAAAATCCAACTGGCAGTCTGAGAAATCCATGAGCATTTTGAAATGCTCTGAATCCAAGAGAGGAGAGTTGGCAGATCACCCCAAGAAATCACCGTGCACAAAGCAGTTCCAATATGAGCAGTTCCAATATGTTTATTGGAAAATAACATCTTTCTGAAAGTTTGCTAGACATCTGGTCATTCTTAGTCCTCAATGGCCATATTTGGTCTGGGACATGCAGGCATTTCCCCATGGAGGACAGGCTGAGCTGATTTGCATCTGGGCACCCTGAAGCAAGTCAGATCAGACCAAGCAACCCTCTGCAGAGTCATGTGTGTGTCACCATGGCACTTTATGTTTATCAGCTGTGCCTGTACCACATCTCACATCTCGCCTTTTTCCTTTTTAAAAGAAGAAGGGAAAAGAGATACCGTAAGTTAACACCCTAACAGAATAATTTATATAAATAGTTTACAAAACAAATGAGGGCAGATTATCAGCAAGTTGGATACAAAGAAAGGGCCTTCAATTCCAATGGAGCAAAACATTCACCGTAATGAATACACGCACAAGCATACATAGGTACACCACATATCCACCTCAAACTGATTAATGAACCAAAAAATTAATTGTAAAATGGGGTAAATAAAAAGCTGGAGATTCACTGAATTAGCGTACAGTGTATGCATTAAAAATTAGCCAATGTATTTATCAATAACTATAAAATATTATCTTATTTTTTTGGCTGCAAAAAGCCTTAATAGCAGCATCTCTTTCTCTGCCACACTCAGATACATCGATCTGAAGGATTGGGGTAGATCATAGGACAAGAGTTAGAGGATTTTACTCCTCGTCTTGCCACTGATTGCTTGAGTTAATCAAGGCAAGTCAGAATTCTGCTACATTTCACAGTTTCCCTTTTTTAAGCGGGATAATATTTCCTACAAGTTTTTGCAGAGCAGTTTGAGATCTTGGGGAGAAAGCAGATATTTAAATGCTCTATGTTATTATTTTAGGCCCTGATTCAGGAAAACATATATGTTTAAATCCTGCTGCTTTAATGGGTTGCAAGCACCTATTTTAGGCTAAGCTCACACTGATGTGGTCTTTCTGAAAAAGCTGCCCTAAAACTTCTAATTATCCTTATTAAAAATATAGCTCATTGAAGCTTATTTAAAAGATAATTTCTAAAATAGAGGGGGAAGTAGTGAATTAATGGCAGCTCAGCATATAGAGGCATTACCTTTCGTGCTTTATTCAGATGAAAGACTCATGCAGGAGTACCCATGCCTTTTTGATTAGATGCATGCAGCAGGCTTTAGGTCCCCTTCAAAGATCCTTGGGCCGTATGGAGCCAGGAGCAGCTCCGCATTGACATCGGGGAAAAAAAAATCAAACTCTTTTTCTCAGAGCCTGACTTCTTCCCCCCAGCTCCCCCCTCTCATATTTGTCTATATTTCGAGAGGAGAGTCAGGCTTAGTTTGTTCATAAACTGCAGTTCCTGGGCGGACCCCACGCACAGCTGGGCTTTAGCGGCTGGATCCGCCTTCCCGGCAAGCCCGAGCCGGGAGCCTCGCAAAGAGGGGCTCCGGACTTGACAGCAGAAACGCAGGAGACTGGCTCCACCGAGGGAGGATGAAGTGGTCAACGCCGTGAAGCCGGGCTTCTGGTTGCCAGTGGGATCCAGAAATGGGGTACTGGAGGAGACCGGGTCTGCTTTCCTTACTGCTGCTCTCCTTGTGTGAGTAGAAAAACATTTCTGGTTAGGCAACGTTAAGCAACATACTCAGAGAGGTGGTTTATTTTTCCTTCCTCCAGCAAAACAGCTAGTCTTTGATTTCTCCCCTGACAGCAATTAGCCAGAGGATTGGAAATAGCAGAGAGTTTAGTAGAATGCTCTGCTACGACTGCATGAGCTGAGTATTTCTCTTATGGCGAAGGGTGAGCGATTGCTTGGTGGAAAGTGCTGCTTGCTCACTTGGAGCAGCTCGCAGATGTCAGTGTTTACAGTGCAAAAATATATATAGGTCAGCATTACTTGTTGGAAGTTTTTATTTTATTGAGGGAGATGAAAAGCAACTGAAGTGCACCACTGAACGATCTGGCTTCGACAGTGTCCAGATGTGGTGAAGTTTGCAGCTTAGAACTTTTATCAGCCCTGGTTTATGCACAGAATTAATCGAACTATTAAAGAAGGAAAGAAGTGGGGATAGGGGGAGGAGAAGTGTCTTTGCAACAACATCTGGTTATTCGGCAAACCTTTCCAGCACTTACGTAAAGATTTCTTCGTAATAAGTGCCCTGTTTCAGTTTTGATAGCACTTCTTCAATACTGTAGATAAAACCCTCCAGCAGCACTTGAAAATGTGCCCATCCGTGGTTTAACTTTTTCTTGTTTATATCTTGATGATTATTTCATAACAGGGAATGGATTTGTATATAAGTGAGTGTTATATACACATCTCCTAAGTATGTGTGTGTGTCTTTCTGTATATACAGAGGCTATGTATGCGTATACATGTATAAATCCCTACAAAGCATATATTTATATATTTGCGTGGACACTACTTTTTAAAGTGAACTCTTACAAACACAGACCTCTTACCCTTGCTGTAGACATTTCAACGCAGCCAAAATCACTTTTTGCTTAAAGTGATGAAGGAGGAGGATTGTAACTCCGGTATTTTTGCATCCAAATGAAATAACTGGGGGCAGGGATCTGTATCTGCATTCACTTTACATGGGTCCCCCTATCTACAAGACCAGGGAATAAAAGAATGATCAGTCAGTAATTTGTGTGTAGGCAAACAAAACCATGGGTGCAACTGTTGAAGCAGAGAGAACCAGATGAGGAGATTTAGGACATAGGATATGATTGATTTTTCAAAAAGTTAGGGAGATCTACAGTATTCATTTTTGTAGATAATATCCTAAAGTGTGGTTTGAAATGTAGGATGCTATACTGATAACATCCTGCTAACTTAACCACATTTGGAGCAAGAATTACTACAAGTTATTATTTAAAGCACAGTCCTGGGTTGTTTTCGGTAAGAAAAAAGACCACTAATTATCCTTCAGAAATACCTAATTTTGGAGTTATTTAACTTATGGTTTCCTTTTTCTGAAAAGCAAGGTTTTAATCTGAAAGAAGCCAAACCAAAACATATCATGATTACTAAGTTCATCTGAAAGGTTATGTGAGTGATACGATGACAAAATTTGCCTCTGCACAGGGTAAAAAAAATAAGCCAGGGCTTGCTCTCTGTGATTCAGCTCAGCAGTGATAGATGTTTCCTGGGACTACATCCACTTTCTTTGCATTTAGTGTTAAGATTGACCCTACAGTCATTCTGAGAAAGTAAAAGTAACCAAGGAGCCCACTTTCCATTGACATTAAAAGAGAAGGGAAGAGCTAGTTCCCCAAACTCCCCAAATTGACAGAATATGCACATTCAGCTGTTCCTCAAGCAACAGATTGTACCACTCATCCAGCCTCTCTTTAAAGAGTGACAGCACTGGCTTGGTGACAGCAGCAAAATTGCTCCTCTTAGCACAGAGATTTAAGACTTGCCTTAGAGAACATGGCCCAGACTGTGTCTCTGCTACCCCAGAATAACTCCAGCTGAGCGTTTGTAGGGACCTTGCTGCTGTCTCTAGTTTACTCCAGGGCAGCTGAGACCCCAGCCTGTGCTCCCTGCTGCCTATGTCTTTAACCCCCAACATGACTGAATGGCCATCACACAGCACATCCGACCATTTCAGTTCATATGCAGTGGAAAAATGGGCTCTGACAGACCACTGAAATTCAGCTACTGGATTTCCCTAATTCTTCATGGCCAGCCCTACCAAGGCTTCAAAATATCCACCCTTAAATTTCTCCTCGGTGGCAGTGCCTCCTGGAGGGCAGCATTTTTACATGGCTTTCTCAGCAGAAGGTGCAGACAGGAGCTGTAGTTTCACCACTGCTAACACAAACTCTCACACATGTGAGCAGAGAATCCTTCCAGGACAGAGAGCTGGTGCAGTCCTGGACTTAACTGGACTGGGACAAGAAAACACAAGGATCATTCAGAATTGGAAAACTGTCTCACAGGGTGGGGACCTGAAGGCTTTCAGTGTCTTTAGTTTGACCAGGAAAGAGCTGAGTTGGCCATCTACAACCAGGTCCTGGGAAGATGTTTTCTGGCAGAGGGCTTCCTCTTCTATGAAAGAGATAAAACAAGATGTATGCACTGGAAGCTAAAATGCGGCACTTTTGTTTTAGAGCACCACACAGTAAAGTTGTTCTAGCAGGTAATGACTCAGGCTTGGGATGTGGTGGATATTTGTTGCTCAAAGCCTTCAAGAATGCAAGACTATCTGCCTGGACCTCTATAACCTATACAGAAACAGACTTGATACCAGGATTACTGTGTTGAGCACATGGAAACACTTTGGCCTTAAAATTAAGAATTAGGAGTTTTCCTGCCCTGTTTCCTACAAATATTGGGAAATTATCCCTTGTGCTCCATCTGTCAGGAACAGGGCTCACATCCGGACAAACAGGCATGAGGATGAGCACGGTGGCATCTCACAGAGGGGACAGCAAACACCATAACCCTCTGATCTGTGGAGACAGCCTCAAGAACGTGAGCTAAGTGTCACTTGTGTGACAACAGCTCTCGGGGCTGTGAACAGCCCCAGGAGCCTGGCAGAGTCTTCGTGCATCCAACCTCCAAAAGAGGATATGAAACTCCAAATCTGCCAAGGCACGTAGCACTTACCGAGGGAGAGCAAGGTATACCCCTTGGAGTCTGATGAGGCTCCAAAGAAAGAGAAAGAAGATTTTTGAAATGAGGTGAGGTTGCACGTCTGCTACCCCAAGTCCAGAGCTCCCGGTTCCTGTGGTTTGAGTGTGCTTCCCCAAAACTCGGTCTCATGTTAAAAATGCCTGTCCGCTAAAATATCCTGATATTTTTACCAAGTCTCCTGGGCTCCTTTTGCCATGGTTGATGGCTCTACAGAGAGTGCTTTTGAGGGGTTATCTCCTGGTAGATGGTGGCTTTCTGAAGTCACATTCTCTTTCCTGCTTGCAAAAACTGTTCCCCTAGTGAGCCTCTTCAGCTAAATATATAGAGCGTATAGAATTCATAAATCAGGACAGGGAGCTCCAGGGCTGTCAGAAAAGCATCTCTGGCTTTTGATCTGCTCAGGAAATCTCTGACCTATCCCAGGCTCCTCGGGCAGCTTGTTCAAGAAGTTGGCCTCTTATTTCTGAGGTCACCAGAGCTAAAACCAGGGGTTGTAGTGCCACCAAAATGCCAGCCCACTCCTCAGGCAGGGGAGATATTGGGATTGCACCCCAACACCAGTGGATGCACAATTCAGGAACAGCAGGTCAAACCTGAAGTGGTGAGAGGACGAGAGAAGGAAAAAGACAAAGGAAGAGTCACCCTCCATTTCACAGGCATTTGCAGAAAGGAGCTTTGCTGGTCCAAGGTTGAGCCAGAGCAGCTGAGCAAACCTCTCTTCTCAGTCTATGCAGCATGTGGAGGTGGGCACTGCCCACCCCACGACACAGGGCTGCAGGGCTGGTTATGACAATCCGTCTCAAGTAGCACCACGTTTTGCTCTAGTATTGATTTAAGACAGCCAAAACACAAAGGAAGAAATTACCACCCTCAAAAAACTCTGACGGGCTACAAGAGCCCCACATCAGCTTGGTGTAGGTAGCTGGGTTGGGAGAAGGCACAGCATCCCACTGCCTGAAGGAGAAACTTGTGCATCCTACCATGAGGCTCAATAACAACAAAGCTGCAACAATTTCCCCAGTTAGGAAATAAAAAGGGAAAACCCAAGAAAAACCCTGACAATGCAGAACTGGAGTCCTCTGCAATGTTGCAAGTGCCATGAGACTCTGCAAGGAAAGCAATGGCTTATTTTCAATTCACCTTTACCCATCTCCAAATCTAATCCTATGGTTTCAGTCCTTGGTGTAAATTAGATAACCTGAAAGGTAAGAAGATTGGCAGTGTACAGCTATGTCAGAAGAATGAAAACTGGTATTTCCTCTCCCCTTGCACCTCCAGCTTTGCTCAAACTTGAGACAGGCTAGTCATCAGTAAAGCTTCAATCTATATTTTAATAGGGGGTTTTGTTGAAAGAAGTGCTTTTTTAAAATATTCTGTACAAGTTGAAATTAAAACACATAATTTTCTAACAAAAAAACCCAAACAGCCAACGCAAAACTGATGTTTACTGGTATTTTACTGGTTTTATCACTATTTAATGATGGTCAGAAAGACTTTTTTGTGTACTAGTAGTAAGTAAGTTCAGCCAGCTGCAATCGTGATACTTGTTACTCCCATTAGAGACAGAGTTCTGGGCAGATGTATCCCACGTATTCACTGAATATGCAGAAAGCAAACACTGGCATTAAAAACAGGTGACTGGGGGCTTTTATTCTGAGAAAGAATTCCACTCTACTGCCTGTACTCCACAGCTTTATATTGCTCCGTGATTTGCTCTGTTGAGTTTATTTCCTCAGGACATTGTTTTCCTCTCCCCTTAGTGATAACTCTTTGCAATAACATTTGCTTTCAGCCAGGCTCCACAGTGTTGCAACTTGCCATAAACTAATGAACTCTCCCATAGATTGTCGTGTTTTCAAGGAAGCGCAACATCTGATCCTTTTATTAAAAAAAAAAACAGTCCCACCAAGGAGACAAAATCAGCAGCTCCCACACACTCTGCTCTTTTCACATCCCGAGTTTAGTGCTGTGTGCCAAGTGAAAGCCTCTTGCTGGAAGGGGCCTCCATGCAGAACGGAGATAACACCACTGATGGCTGCCTGCCCTATCAAACCTACATTATGTCCGTGCTAGACCCCAACTGTGGGATAACATTTCCTTAGAGATCTTCAGGGGGAAGTGAAGGAGTGGCTGAAAGCTGTCTTGGCCCTGCTTACATGCACATCCCTGAATTCAGCTGTTGTGATCCTGCCTCCAGAAAGGATCTGTAGTGTCCATCAGGGTCATATTTCTTCTTCTTCAGTTGGTTCATCTTGTTGTTACAGTCCATGTAGGGTTGAAAGTCTGCTGCCAGCTTCTGGTAACTGTCAAAATTTTAGGAGAAGCGGGAGAGCCTGCTTATCGTGCAATCCCCTCTGCAGCCCATGCTCCTACCAATTATGTGGCTCCAGAACTTAACCTTTCATGGAGCTGCTCCACTGCAGTGTTTTCCTTCCCATTGATAAGCCAGGAACAAACAACAGCTGATTTATACTACAGCAAATGTGTTGTGGCATGTGGGTCATTAATGTGTCCAGCTGTGACCACAGCCTACCAGGCTGTGCTGGACAGAGGGCTATGGCCCATGTGGACTCCAGCAGCCCAAGGACATGCCTAAACACATCTGCTACCCTGGACTGCTCAGGGTTATTTGGATTCAAGATTAATTTTTTTTAAAGGACCTTTTCACTATTCGTGCTGAGTGATTTGAGGCAATCAGCCTGAGCATGCTGTAGATGGGGGGCTGATGTGCAGTTCCAGCTGTATTGGGGGGCTGAGGTGTGGTTCCAGCAGTGGAAGCTGCAGAGTGTCACTTTGCAGGGTCCTGTGCTCCAGTTCCACCCATGCCTCTCTCGAAGTGGGCCACAACTCTCAAAGTAGTTGAAGCAGCATCATATTGGACACATTCTGCCTGCGGGAAGATCTCTCAGCTTCCCACACTGTGGATGGAGATGTTCCGTTTAGCTCGATATCAGCTACTGTCCACTGGACCTAAAACTCCAGTCTTTCTGGATATGTAGATGTCCAAAGAAAGCTGTCCCCAGCAGCTTCTACCAGAGCTTCAGACTCAATTCTGATGAGGCCTGAAGGTTTCTGAAGGAAATTCCAGACTGCCTTCACTCAGCCTGCAAAGAGCTGTTGTCCTGCCCCTGCAGCACATGATGGCAAGTCCTCTGGCCATGCCTTGGAGCTGGAGAGTTCAGCCCTCCAGGACCATCACACACCCTCTAATGCATGCCCTGCAAGCAAAGCAGCACAGCTGTGTTTGTGCCAGCAATGGGAACCAGCACAGCCATGGCAGCCAGCACACAGGGCTGGTTTATCACCCTGCCCTGGGGTCCAGGCAGGGCAGAGCCCTGAAGCAATCACCTGAGCTGACACCCACTGACGTCTGATACTGCCCCAATATCCAAATCTCTCCTGACCTCTTCAGTTCCTCCAACACCCCTGTGACAATACTCCCTCTGGGAAAAACCCACTTACGTCTTTGCATCTGGAAGGCCCCGAGACATCTGCTGAAGTTCCTGGCCACTAAGAGGGGCCTTTTCCTTAGATCAACAGTGCAAAACCCTGGGATTTTGATACTGATCCCTTCTCACTTCAGCCATCCCAAACCAGAGTGCTTAGCTGTATCCTGCATTGCCATAGTTCACCATGTGCCCCATCAGAAAGATGCTGTTGCCAATGGGGATTCATATCGTACCCAGCAGTGAAAATCCAGAGAAAAATTTGTTTTTCCTGCAAAATCAGTAACTCAGGCCCCTTCCTGGAAACAGTTCTTGTGAGTGCCATGACTACAAGTGCTTCTGGTGCATTTACAGTGAACACTGGTACAGATATTTCTTTTTAAAAATCTTTTGCTGTTTCCAGGTGGATCATTTAATAAACTGCTGTCCATGCAGAATGAACGCCTGTGTCCCCCTCAAGTGTTTGACTGAGCAGGTTGCCAGTCAATGCAGCTGGAACACGATGAGAAACATCTGTTTGATGTTGCTTGATAAAACTTCCTGCCTTGGACACTCTAAGCACCAGCATCCAGCATGGAAGAAACTGAATTAGCTGCTGTCTTGCTGCGTAAAGCATTTTTTCCATGCTAGATCTATCCCAAAATTAGCCCCAACTAGTCCATGATAGCAAACAAGACCCTTCTTCTTACAATGGGAAGTGACACACAGAGCCATAAGCTCAAGCAGTTGAATGAATCATCCTTCTTCAAATAGACCCAGGGTACAAGCATCCACAGAAATAAGACCAATGGATCCCCTGGGATCTCAGTTCCTGCCATGTCTTTAATATGTCAAGAGGCACTCAGTGGAAGAAAATACAGACATTCCCACCAGAGGCAGAAGCTATTAGCTCGGGGGTGAGATCTCAGCGAACATTTGCTGTGGTTTTGTATATGTGCCCTGTGCTCACCTGTTTGTAGAACAGCATCATCACATCTGAGCCTTCCTTTCACCCTTGCCAGGGCTATCAGCTCAGCAACAGGCTGTGGCTCGGGAGGCAGCTCGTGGGCAGAAGTGCTGCTTAGCATTTCCAGACCATGGCATGTCTCAGGAGGTGTCCAGAAGCAGGATGCTGAGTTGAAAAGACAAGCAGCTACTACAAAATGATGAGATCTTGGAGCAGGAGATGGTGAATAGAGAACATTCCCAGCTTTGTCATTTCTTCCATGCTGGAAGAGCAGCTTTGCCCCCTGAACCCCATCTCCTCCAGCTGTTGAGTCTCCCTGGAGCTGTGCTGCAGCTCTGCCCCTGGGCTGGGACTTGTGGGAACCTTCTCCTTCTCCTGCAAGGGGGATCTCTTGAGAGGCACTGCAAAGACACACAAGCTCCCGTTACTTCCACTTGCAGAGAAAAAGCACTTCAGGCTCTATCAACAGGACTCTTGGTTCTGTTCCTGAAAAAAATTCCTTTCCAAAACCCTGCTCCCCCTGCCCTCCTGCCATAGCTCTCTTCTGCTTTAAAAAAATGGAAAATATTCAATTTGAATTCAACCCTATTGGGCAGTGCTTTTTGGTAGGTTACAACACAAGCTCCTTAAGATATTTTTTAAGAGATGAAGAAGGGCATGAAAGAGAAGAACACACCATCTAATTATGCACTAAACATGGGACACTTCAGGAGAAGGGACAAAGTTCTTAGCATTTGTTACCCAGGCTAGCCTCAAGTTCCCTCTGACAACACAAGTTACTTAATTACTGTTAGATCTGGCCTAAATGAGGGCAAAATCCAACTCTACACAATAATTTTAGCAGAGAAGAACTGGCATTGTTGAAACAAATTGATGACAGCACATGGATGGAGAATTCACAGAACATCTCTGCCCCAGCTGCTTGTCGCACAGTGCCTTGCAAGCCTTTTTTCTCCTTGGGAATCAAAGTAATACAAATGCAAAAAAATACATGCTGGTCAATCATAAGAAGTTCAACTAGAGATGAAGAGCAGCAGCTCCAGTCTAATGTCTCTTTGTGGGCTCATCAAAGACCTTCTTGCAGATGGAAAACCGAATGTGTGCCAGGAATTTCAAACACTCCTCAGGAAGTTCATCTAAATCATCAGTAACCCATTTGCACTTAAAACAGAGTGAACCCTGTTGCCCAAATGTGACCCAGATAATGTTTCTGACGTGTTTACCTACTTGGATGGTATCCCTAAATTTCCATTCCATCTATTCACGGACATCCAGGATTCATGCAGAGCCTGAAAAATATACAGAAAATCAAATTCCAGAGCATAATATGATGATAATAGTAAAAAACCCCTGGGTACTGCACAGTAGTTTTACTTGAATGGCAGTCGTTCAGACAGAGCAATGTCTGCTACCAACTTGCAGCTCATGTGCTTTTGCTGCTTGGTTCATTGCTGCTGCTGCTTTTTCTGTGTAAAAGGGGGAGACTCATGGCTGCTGCATCTGAGAATGAGCTGCAGAAGCTGCAGTTAATTGGGATGTAGGATAGGCTGTTGATGCCTCCGCAGAAACAAGAGCAACAAAAATTATGGCAACAGCATTGTGGAGTTGGTTGAATCTTGCCTTCTGCCATTCAGCTCCCAGTCCTAAAAGTGCTCTAAAATCCTCAGCAGTTCCTGCAGCAACTTGCAACAAGATGAGCTCAAACCACCCGTGCATGGCCAGGCGGTGACTCCTGCTCCCAGGCAGTGTGGGAGGTGGGAGAAGGGACCTATTTTTAAGACAAGAATTTAGTCAAAACCAGATCACTGCAAAGTGTTCTTCAAAGGGCTGAAATCTCAGAGCCCTCTGAAAACATGGCATGCAAATCCCCAGTCATCAGAAGGCAACTTCCACTGGGGATGTGCCAGCTTATCCCTCTGCAAACCCCACTGGCAGCCCACGTGCCCCAGAACGTGATGTGCCTCGCCGTGCAAGGCCCCAGATAAGCAGAGGTGCTGGCAGAGCTGCTAAAATTACTTATGAACTGCTGAAACTCAGCATTTCCTCACCTCCTCAGACCTTGAATAAGTTGCTTTGCTTTCCATCTGACAAAGAGGAATGGCACGTTCCCCTCACGTGCTGTCTGGGCTGGTGGGAGTTGCTGTGGCAGTGGGGCCATGCTGTGATGCTGGTGCAGGTCAGCACAGTGTATCCATGGTTTTCTCTTGGGCTGACCCCTGACTGTGGGGTTTTTTTACCTCCCAGACACTTCAGGCTGTGCTGCTGGCTTGGCTTGCTCTCTCAGGGCTTTTCCAAGACAACACAGGGTAGAAAGGACAGCCAAATATAGGAACAAGAAAGAAATGGGGACATAGGTGCAATGAAAGGGACTTGTTGCCAGACAAGGTTGCACCTTCAGACACAGGATGGCTGCAGAAGTTGGTTTGTGTCACAGATCCTCACATCTGACATTCATAGCCCAGTACTTGTCCAGTGGCTGACAAATGCCTAAAGGGATAAGTACAGGTATTACCAGGCAAGCTCACACCTTCTTTTGTCTTCCTGGGAAGCTTTTGCCTGGCCTGGTAATGGCCCTGGAGGTACTGGCCATAATTACACAGCGACCCACAACATCCAGCAGGTAGGGAGTAAAAAAACCCCACTGTTAAGCTGCTGTCCTGGGCAATGTGAGGAATTCCTGTGCTAACCCTCTGTTCTAATTCTCAGCCCTCCCTCAAGCCATCTTTTAACAGAAGGATACAGAGCATCCCTGCTCATCTCACAAAGGAATAAACCAGAAGAGGGGACAACCCCCTAACTTGTGAGTTTTCTCCTTGTTTTAGGACAGCTTTCCTCATCCAGCGAGTCAGCACAAGACTAGGAGCAGTGGTGACACCCACATGGAGCTGTGAACTTGCCCACCAGCATTGCCTTCAGGGCTGTCCCACCCTGCCCCTTCACCACCATCATCTGTCCCTGGATCATGGCTCGGTGCCACCCTTTTGTTCAAATTGCAGCCCAGCATTTGACCAATGATGTTGCATGATCCATGAGCCCAGCCAGGTCCAATGCAGCATTTCAGCTCAATTGCACTTAGCTTCTTGCCCAGGTGAAGCAGGTGCTTGGCTGCCTCAGGGACTTAGTGAAAAATAATGCAAATAACATGCAACCAGGTAACTCCCAACCACCAACTTCACTGATATTTCAGTGAAGTGTGTCAGTGAAATGGATCCAGAAATACACACAGCATTTTCAGACATTGCTGAGAGTTTCAAAGACACTGAGAAAAACAAATGAAATAGTGCGAGGCCACTGCTGTTTTATCCATTCCAAGTTCCCTCATCCTCATCTCAATGTCTCTGAATGCAAACTGGTGTTAATGGGAAGGATGTTGTCCATGACAGCAGACAGAAAGTGTTCCTGAAAGAGCTTGAGTTCAGAGTCTAATGGGGGTGTATTTTTTTGCCTCACCTAATACCTACAGTTCTTCCAAAGCTCAGCAAGGGAAGAACATCTTCCTGGTCATGTTGGGCTGGGTCCTGCTGGGCTTCAGGACCTCAGGACTGCAGGGCTGGCTTACCTGGTTTTTCAACCTTCAATGCCAAACTTTCTTTGGTGAGTAATTTTCACATTTGAAGGAGTTCCCCAGCTAAAAGACAAAAAATAGGCAAGTGTTACACATTTCAAAGAACAGCAGAAATCAACAAACTTGCTTAAAAATATTTGAGTAAAGTAAACTTCATCTTAATAATTTTTCCTTGTAACACACTGTTGTGTCCTATGTGCAATTTTTCCATAACTCTCTTCTGACTGGTTGCATGAGAGCTTGGATGCAAATTAACCGCGAGGAGATGGGAAAGATCCTCCAGGAATTGCTCTGCATGTGGAAATGAATTTCAGTTCAGCCACTTCAGAGCAATTTTTTTGTTTACTTTCCACTGACATGAAATCAGCCACGATTGCATCGCATGCGGGATTGGTTAGCCAGTTACATAATGCTTAATAAATCCAAGAGAAATAATATAAAACACATCACCCAGCCTGGGAAGAGGAGCAGTGTCTCAGTCAGTGTCACCAACCCACCCAGGCCAGGCATCAGTGAAGCATCTGATTCAGTGCTGGGGGGATGC
This sequence comes from Dicrurus megarhynchus, assembly GCA_013399195.1. Classification (NCBI taxonomy): domain Eukaryota; kingdom Metazoa; phylum Chordata; class Aves; order Passeriformes; family Dicruridae; genus Dicrurus; species Dicrurus megarhynchus. The sequence continues at coordinate 242,612 of VXAD01009653.1, forward strand.
AGGGTTGTGCCGTTGCATGATAAATGTGATTAGGAAAAATGCTTGTGGCATGTGTGGAGGCCTTGAAGACAGACAGATGGTGTGTGATGGTAAGGGTCCATCAAGAAGCAGAGCTCACACCCCTGCAGGGAGGGCAGCCCACCCTGTCCAGCGGGGCAGGGCAGGCACGTGCTCTCACGCCCAGCTCCAGCTGGAGCTGCTGCTGTGTAAGGTATTACCTCACCCCAGTAATGTTCCTCGGAGTGCTTCCTAAAATCATAACGGCCCTGTAAACAGAAAGAGCAAGATTGGGTGATTAATTATTTACCACAGATTATTTCTGCAGTGGCGTGTGGAGGAGAGGGAACGTTTCGCTGGTGGCCCCAAGGGGGTGAGAAGGAAGGGAGGTGACCCAGAATGGGACTGCCAGGCTAAACACAAAACGGTGGTGCTGATTTAAACCCAGAAAAGAGCGGGGGGGGAGCGTGTAGGAAGACTGAAGATACTTCTGGCCCTGCAGTGCCAGCACCCTGGCTCTCCCAGGAAAGCTGTCCAGCCCACGAGTGTATTGCTCCAGGCACACACCACTGCTCTGCCTGGAGCAGCTCTTGGCCTCCTTTCCCACATTTCCCTGCCTGCTCTGCTCCCCCGCTTTGCTTCTAGTCCCAGAGGAGACCTGCTGATGCCTTCACCCACGCCATGGCTAACTTCCAACAGAGGAAAAGCTAGGGATGAAGGGGTTAATTACTACAGGCGCAGCACAAGCCAAGCCTGTAAGTGACTCCCTATTGCTATTTCAAAAAGAGGCTGCCTGGAAAGGGAAAGAAAAAAAAAAAAAAGAGAGGTTTACTTTACAACCATCATTATTTCATCTGCAGAGTTTATACAATGGAAAATAAAAGCCAGGGTACGTGAAGTCAAATCATTTCTGTTTCATTAATGGTATGGAAATCGTTTTGTTTTTATAGGGGAAAAACAAATGTGAACTTGATGTGTGTGTGTGTGTGTGTGTGTGTATGTGTGTGTGAGAGAGAGAGAGAGAGCATACAACTCCCTTCATTGCAAAGGGCAGAGCAGTGAAATCCAGAAATAAAAAATGACTCAGAGGCCGTAGGATCTATGAGTCAGTTGAGCTGTTGTTGTTTTTAAACACAAGTGAGAGCACAATATGGCAAATAATTGCCCCTGCAACCCCCCCACCACAGGCGTCCCCGCTGGCCCAGCCGTCCCGTGGCACAGACTGCTCCCTGCCAGCCCCTGTGCTGGACATCAGCACCCAGACCCCCAGGGGCCCAAAGGGATGGAGCAGGGGTTGTCCCAGCATAAGCAGCTTTGGAGGTCAGAAAGTGAAATCTGTGAAGGAAACTCGAGATCTTGTCAGAGTGGATGGAGGGCAGATGGAGGAGCACGGGCCCAGGCGCACTCCCCTGTCCTCACCCAGACATCAACTGACCAAAATCAAAGAGAAACTGCTCTGGCCAAATTCTCCCTGCCCAATGCCAGGCATCTCCTCACTGGCCCCTGACATTCCAGCTTGCCTGGACGCTGCTGGCTTTGTTGGGGCACAGCCCTGGGGTACCTCAGTACGAAATATCCCCACGCCCCAAAAGCAGAGTCATTGCACTGACGCACAGAAAACTTGTGAAAGGCACCCAAGAAATACCAGAGATTACCAAAGCAGAAGGACGGACAGTAATCTGCAGAGCTTGTCCCTCCCCTGGGTGAAGTTAGATCATGATGCAATTTAAGCATCTGAAAGAGACTGGAGAAGCCTGCTGGTATGATCCATACCCAATTTACTTTGTAATGGGACTAAGCAGTGTTTGCTAAACACTGAATTTAAAGGGATATTTTCACAAAGGAAAAAGAAGTAGTAGAGTAAGTCAGTTACCAGCCTGTTTGAAGAAGGTCCAAGCAAACCAGAAACGTATACTGCATGTCTTCCTGGCACTGGAAGCACTGGTGTCTAACACAATCAAAATCAGTCCTTTTTTATGCACCAGGAAACATCTCTGGCTCATTCCTTGCTCCATACTGTACTCTGACAAATGCAGTATTTATTATGCAGGACGATGTGGGACCACATACCTGAGGGTGGAGCCCGCGTCCCCTGATCTGAATGCAGCCTGGGCACTGATGGATTTCCTGGGGGAGCCAGTAGCTTGTGCTTTGCAGAGGCAAAAAATGGGAAAATAAGTTTTTCAGCTTCGTTTGGTCTGCTCTACCTCTCCTAAGAAGATAAAGACACAGTGTAAAACATGTGGATGGAGAAGAGCAGCCTGATACTAAAAACCTCTTTCGTTCAGCAGCTGAAAGCAACACCAGACCCCATCACTGGAGAACAGGAGTCTGCTGGAGGAAACTGAGCTGCATCCAAAATAGAAGTACCACACTTCGAGGTCTGGTTCTGGGGAGATTCTGCAGCGCAGCAGGATGCTGCAACAACACCAGGCATTTTTGACAGGGCAGATCTAGCTCCAGCTGACTGCAAGAAATCCGGGATCACTGTTACAGGGGTCGTGCTGAACAACTGCCATGGGAACTTCTGACCCTGCACAGAATCTCCTGGAAATCAGGGCATAGGAATTACCCTGATGCCCATCTGTGGGGCACTGGTTATTGCATCATGGTGGAGGCAGCTCAGGAGTAACCTGGTGATGGGGTACACCTGGTGCTCTCACATGGGTCAGCGAGAGAGCAGAGCCCATCAACTCTGCTGTTGGATTAATCTTAAAAACAAAGTACTGCATATAAAAGGGAAGGAATTTGTTTGTTCTCATAATAATTTTATGAGAGGCTCTGTTATTGCGCAGTTGTGTCATTAACCATGGATAAAAGCCCAAAGCAAAACCTAATTCTAAACTTGGCGGCAGGCGCAGGACTCACCGCGGAGCCCAGGCTCACCCAGGTGGGAAAGCAGGTCCCAGTGCAGGTTGTGTTTCCATCAGGGCACCTATCTGGGGGTTTCCAGGAATAACAGGGCTGCAAGGTTGAGTTAGAGCTGCTCCCCAGTCCTGCATCTAAGCGGGTTGCTGATTAGAGAAAGCAAGGAGCATCTCAACTAATCTCCCTGGCCTTAGTCTCTGCCAATGCAAAGCCTGGGGACTACAGGTTGATTGACCCGCATGGAAAAGATGATGCAGGAAGTTCCTAGAGCCACTACAGTAGCAGCAAGCTGGGCAGCCCTCTGTGACCGCTGAAATAGTGTCAGCCTCATCCCAGGGTGCTTGGACATAGAGGAAAGGAGAGGATAGACCTCACTGTAGAGCATTTGTGACCTAAAAATTATCAATTTTCCTTTGTCCTTGAGAAATACAAGCAATGTAAGGACAGTTATCACTGCAAGACAAAGCACGACCTGAAGGTCCTACAATGGAGGTCCTGTGTGGCAGAGGCCTTGGTCCCCTTCCACCTTGGGAAGGGAAGAGCTGGGAACAGGGATAAGAGCCCTAGCATCTCACTCCAAACACTTTCCCTTAAGCCCATCTGGCGTTTAGCTGTCCCAAAGCAGCATGTCAGGGAGAATACTTGAGAACTGAAAGTGTTTGCTCTGCCCCTCAATGAAAATGCATTGCCTGCCATCGCTTGGGCTACAAGGTGCTTTCTCCTTGCCTGTAACAAATGTGCTGTGCCTGCTCCCCCAAACACCCCCAGCTTGCTCCTTAGTGGTTCCCCCTCCTTGGGGACCACAGCGTGGGGAAAGCTGGAGCCAGAGTTAGGTGCTGGATGACCCACCTGCTCTCTGGGGCTGCAGTGGTAGAGAGGGGCTCACAAAATCCCCCTCCGTGTTCCTCCAGCCGCGGTCACTGCTGGCAGAAAGCTCATCTGCCGGGGGTGGCTGCTTCTGCAGCTGCAGCCGCGGGACTGGGGTGAAATTCTCTTGCAGAGCTGTTTTCAATGACTCCAGCATGGGGAAGAGGGTGAGTTATTGACTGCAGCAGTGGTGTTTCCGTGGGCCTTGCAGGTGGCCAAGCAGAGGTTGTGGATGCCCTGTGGGCAATGAGAGGCTGGGGGGCTGCCCCAACACGCATGAAAAAATATCCCGGTGTCCTTGGGTGGTGGTATCACCCCTGCTGCTATTGCAGGAGAGACACAGGCACTTCTGGCATCATTTTCCCTTTATTCCCTGACTTGAAAATCATCTCATATTCTCTCAGTAACCTCTCTGGGGTCCCAGTTATAGATACCAGAAGATTTGATCCCACTCTCATGCACAGGAGAACAAGCCTTCCTATTGATGGGAAGCCAAGTTCACTGTGAGCCCACCTATCGGTGACTTCAAACCATCCTTCCAACTGTCGTTCCACAATAACTTTGACTAACTGTACTATTTATTGGCTCACATCACATCCTTATGGCTTCAATTTATTTTTGGAAAACTCAACCCACATTTAATTAGTTTACAGTTTGTTCCAAGTTTTGCTTATCCAGCTTTTTTTTTAGCTTTTTTTTTTTTTTTTTTTGAAGTTTGTATTTTGATGTTTAGCATTTGCCTTGGCAACATCTGGAACCCGTTTATGGAAGTGTATTGTTACTTTTACTGCTTGTGCAGCTTTATTAAATCATCCGACTATTAATATTGAAAGTGTTCATCTGGGTCTAATCAGGGCCAAGATGAGTGATGTGGCAGTTAAATTGTACCTATGAGCTGATGGTTCAAGGACACACAGTCCTGAAGAAACTTGCAGTGGGCTTTGTGCTCTTCTTTTTAGCTCCCTAGGACAAGAAGGAGGTGAGGGGTGGGGGAGAAAAAAGAGATATTCCTGCTCTGACCTTTCTTGCAGAGCAGATAACAGAATCACAGCCTGAGTTAGTTTAGAACAATTTGTCTCCAAAGAATTTTGTCCGGTTACCACTATATTTCTGGATCTTGTTTCCATATTTAACTCTTTCATCTGTCCTGGCTTCCCCCCTGCACAGCGCAGCCAAGTCAAGATCCCCACCACACACACCAGTGCAATACTGGCAAGTTTGATGTTCTGCTCCCAGATCTCAAGCAAACCCTTGACATAAATAAGTATATAACATACCTGGTGGGTATAAATACATAAATAACCAACCCCATCCTGTACCAGCAGCATCCACAACCTGGATTTGTCCTTTTGCTGCTCCTCTGCAGGGCCTCCAGGTATCCCTGGAGTGATGGTGCTGAGCCAATCCCACACAAGCGTGCTGTGAGCACAGCATGAACCATGGCACGGATGTGTTGAGCTGAAGACGTGAAAGAGGAACTAGGGCAGTGACACCACCAGAGCACAGGCCTGGGTGTGGTAGGGCTTGGGTTTGGGGCGAGGAACCAGTTTACCTTCAGTTCTCTGTTCCCATGAAAAAACACAAATGGAGTTTGTAGGGTGCAGTGGCTGCTGCTGTAGGTTGAAGGCTGCACACAAAAAATGCTCGGCTTGATTTCTGTTCCACAGCCAAAACTCTCATCCTCCAGTGAAGTTTTGCCTGAGATTCTGCAAGCCCTGCCCTGGCAGAGCAAGGAAGGGAGGTGAGGTTAGCTCATGCAGGTGCTTCAAATCCCAGCTGAAGCCATGGTTTCAGTAGCTACACCTTGGATGGATGAGGGTCATTGGATCTGTTGAGGTCACCCACAAAATCCCAGGGTACCCCAGCAGAGCCAGAGCAGCCCCATGGATGGGAGGGATGCTGAGCAAGAGATTGCGGGCAACATCTTCACCCACCCTGCTCCCAGCTCCCCCAAAACCTGACACAACACAATCCCTGCTGAAATGCATTTTAAGCCTGGCATGGGTTATTTAAACCAAAATTTCCTTCTTCCAGCCTTCAGATGCAGCAGGCTTTTCCTCTGCACCCAGGTTTCCCCCCCCACCATTAACCTTGGCCCTACATACGAGGCCATGGGAGCTTGTAAATGGTTTATTTCTGTGTGGGAGCCTTCCAGCAGCTCTTTACGACTGTCGCAGGGAGGGGGGTCTGGGCCGGTGAGGGAAGCAGAGCAGGCACATGGGATGCTGTCAGAGCAGGCTGCATGTCCTGGATTTGGGGAGCAGAGAAGTTAAAACCCACTTTTTGCTGTTGGGACAGTATATGCATTAAAAAGGGTCCATGGGCTCAGCTGGGGAACACAGGCAGGTCGCAGAGGTGACCACAAAGAATGCAGGAATTCCTGCATGTTGCTGACAGACCTGGGGTGCCCATGGGTGTGCTGGATCAGCAGGGCCCTGCTTGCAGGGGCTAAGGCTTCCCAAGCCACAGTCAGGGATTTTGCAATTTTTTTTTTCTTCAGACTAACAGCTGGTGATGGAAAACCCTGTGAGGGCTGTGGCAGCACAGTGAGCCATGACTGCCATGGGGGCTGGGTGGTTCGGGGACATGGCAACCAGAGAATCACAGAGGGCTCAAAATTTCAAAAAATTAGCTGCTGTAGTTCAAGTTCATACCTGAACACTTCAGAATGCATATACTTAAGTAAAAAAAATTTATAAATATATATTTCTATGTAAGCCACTCGGTGGCATTTTTTTTTTAAAGACATTTAGCAGCCTTAAGACAGGAAGTTTAAATTTAGCTGGGATTTATCCCTTAACCAAGCATGGTTCATGCACTCTTTCTATAAAAATAGAGATAATGCTATGCCTGTGAGATACAGGCAGAGCAGCTCCACACAGGCAGCAGTTATTCCTGCTGCTGTGGCAGATCCTGGGCTCCAGAGGTGGGAGAGCATCTCGTGCTGGGAAGGGGCACAGCAGGCAACGGAGCACTGGAGGGAGCAGCCCCTGTTGCCCCAGAGCTTGAGAAGTCTCAGCCCATCCCTTACTGCGAATACACAGCTTCTCAGGGAGCGGGTAGCAAACACATTTCCCAGCCTGGCCTCATTGAATAGGAAGAGGGAGGTCGAGGAGACAGCAGGAGAGCAGGGAGCTGTCCCTGCCTGGCCATACATCCCTCCCCAGCACCTCCCTTCCTGCTGGGAGGAGAATAAATGAAGTCTTCAGGTACACAGAGACCCGGAGATGTCCCTTTTCCAACACCGAATGTACTCGGGATGAGGGGAAATGCCACTTTGAGCCTAGGTTGTAGAGAAAGAAGTAAATTTCCCCTTGATGTTAAATGGTACTGGAAACACAGAGGGGAAAACGTGGTTCTCTGAGGTTTCCCAGGCTCTGGTCCGGCGGGACCTGCCGGCAGCATTGTCCCATCTCCTCTAGGCTTTGGAATAACACAAAGCACAACTGACTGGGCAAAGGAGAGCAAAAAAATCTTTAAAAAAACCCCCAAAAACGCAGGGAGAAATAGGGTCAGTGGAGGCTCCTTGTCCCCTGGCTGTGTGAATCGCTGGGAATGGTGGCTGTTTTTCCGCACTCACCCTCAGCCCCTCTCTGCTCCCCAGCCTGCAGCGCCGGCGCCCGCCGCAGCCTCAAGACCAACCTGTGCAAGTGGTGCGACTCCACACCGCCAGCCTGCGAGGAGAAGGTGTGCTACAGCAACTGCAACCTCAACTCCTACTGCGAGGACCCCTACGAGATCTGTGTGGCCATATGGTAAGGGGAAATTCCCTCCCCAAGGGGAGACGGGGGGAGGAAGGGGTTTGGGTGTGTACCCCTGTGCTTGGATTACTGATCGTTGCAGTAACTCAGGATTTCTCGTCCTCTTTCCTTGGCTCCATTATAATTAAAGTTACAATGCACTGTAAAAAAATCATTTGGTCTGCACTGTAATTAGTACCAGTTTATTTTCTAAATAAATTAAGCTTTTGAGTGCCTGACACAAAGCGTGGCAAGTTTGCTGCAGGACCTATAAACTCCCATAAACCTCTGAATTTAGCTTTACAAGCTGAACCCAAGGGCAAACCAGCAGCCCTGACCTCCAAACCTATGATGTCCTCTTGCATCAGGCGGGTGAAACCTCAATTCACATGCAGGGGTGCAGCCAAGGTCAGTTCCCATCCAGAACATGGATATCTGAGGTTTAAACCCACTGGGTTTAACCCACCTCTTTCCCATCCCCTGGAAAAAAACCCCTTTTCTGCTCCTACAAGAGGTGCCTGGACAGGAAATGCAATCTTGCCTTTCAGGCCAAGCACACACTGCATGGTTTGGCCCGGAAGAGTGCCTCCCCCAGCTTTTTGGTCCCCATGAGCAAAACTGAAAAAATATCCATTTTGGGTCTGCCCAGAGTGATTTTCCTCCACTTTCCCTTTTAATTTGGCTGCCAAAGTGAAAGCCAGCCAAGCACTTATCGCTAGGCTTTATCTCAACCTGCTAATTAGCGTGAATGCAGTATGCCAGCTTTCAGTAGGAGTTTGCCTCAACATAATTGTTGCATTATGGACTTTTAAAAAAGCAAAACACAACAAGAAACCCAAACAAACAAACAACAAAATCCACCCCCTGACCCAAATTCTCCTACACACACATGGAGAAGCCACCTTAAATCCTGGGTAGGCAATCCAGCATGTCGCTGGGTTTTTCCCATTGCCAGCTTATATTTACAGGAAAAAGCAAGGTCCCTGCAGCAGGAATTGCTCTGCCAGGGAAGCAATCCCACTGCACAGGATGGAGCTGCACCCTGCATCATGTATTGGATGGGGTGAGGCAGCTACACAGTCACAAATAACCTGCCAACCCCTCCCGACATCTCCCATCCCATTCCAATATTCATCCAGAGACCTGCAGGCAGGACTCACCTCCAGGCCAGCCTTGCTGCTCGCTGCTCACTTGCAGAGGCTTATGTGGATCATCCAAACCTGTCCTGAGTGGGTATCTCAGTCACAGCAGCAGCTTTGGCCCATGCTCATGCCTCCAGGTGCCCAGCCTTGGCAGCCCATGGAGAAGGGATCTCACCTTCCAAGGACTCTTCAGCTGGAGCTCCTCTGTCAAATTACCTGGAAGCCCCAAGAAAATGTAGGGAGCACTGAAACTGGGGGACTTCACCAGGGAGAGGGTGACAAATTTAGGTTCTTTCCTTGGCTTTTATGTCTGACTGCCCAGCTGACCTCAAAGACATTGTGAAATCTCTCCATACCTTCATCCTCCCGCTTTGCACCACCAGGTCATGAAGCAGAGGCTGTCCCTGGAAAAGTAATTAATCGTAATGAAAAGTAATTAATGGTTGTAATTTCCTTTGAACGCACCCAGGAGCAGCTGCAATGCTGTAGCCTGTGCGGGGCCAGTCATCCCCCATCACCAGTCCTATAAGTACATGTAAGTAGAATTATACCAGAGCCACAGCAAACAAGTCATTCCCTACACACCTTGACAGAAATGATCTTGGAATCGTGTTTAAGGTGACGCACAGGTGGCACAAAGGCTGAGCTGCCGGGCTAACGCTGCGTCGGTTCCTCTGTCACACGCAGGAGACAGGACAATGAGAGCATCAGGATCAGCACGCTCTGCCACAACCCCCACCGCCCCATCGAAAACCTCATGGTCCCCAACTACAACACCTCGCGCTGCATCATGAGCCACCAGCCCAGCGAGGACGGCATCATCTACATCTGTGGCTGTGTGGACGAGCAGGAGTGCAACGACAAACTCATCTTTGAAAACCACACCAACGGTGAGTGCTTTTGTTAATGTTGTTGATGGGGGGAGCAGCACCCAGTGCTGGTGACAAATCCCTTGTATTTCCTGTGGAGTAGGAGATGCAATGGCAGAAGAGGCTCTTTCACCATCTTCTTTACCCTCCCTCTATAAAAGCTGGTTAAAATCGCTACCCTGTTACTGAGCCCGGCTTTTTGTCTGTGGCCAAAGTGTTCCTCCCAGCAATACCTCCAGCCTTTGCCTGGAAACATCAGGTGACAGAAAATCCACTATATCTCTCAGTGGGCTGTGCCTTCAGCACGGGATGAATCAGCTGGGGAACCCAGGAGCTGATGTAACCCAGTGTGAGTCAAAAGCTCTGAAAGCTTTAAATAAATAGCGCTGGAGCAAATCCTGCCCCAGAACACACCCACGGGGACTGCTGGCACCCGCCACAGCCGTAACCCGAAGAGGTGGAGGTGCTGGGGCACAGGGCTTGGGATGCAGGAATGCCTCCCCTGCTGCTCTCCTGGGAATTCTTGCAGTTTCTCCCGGGAAGGGACAGCCGGAGCCGCCCCGGTGCTGAGCACACACGTGAGCGTGGCTTGGCTCGCTGCTGCACATGGCTGGAGATCCAGCGGGAGCTGTAAATCCACAGGAGAGAAAACTAAGAGGAAGCTTGTTTCTGTACCTCAGGAGGGTCGTATACTTTGGAAACATTTCCAACCAGACCCTGAGCCTTTGGGGGCTTGTCCAAACTTCCCCAACTCCAAGTGGACCAGGTTTATCCAAGTGTCTGTCAAGAATCTGACCTGTAACAAAAGCAAAGTGAGACATCTCCAATTTTCCATAATCACAGAACAAGGAGATGCTGAAGATGAGCCTAAGCAGAACCTGCATGCCAGTGGCATAGCTTCTCCTGTAACATAAGGAAAAAAGAAAAACATCACATGAAATGCAAATTCTCTGAACAAACACCCCACTTTAATAGAGGCAAATGATGCTAAATTTGGTGGTTCTTTCCTGCTTCCCCAGCCAAACATAATAGGTACACACACTTCTAGGGAGAGATAGTCAAATCCCAAAGCTGATGCTGGGATATGTAATTTCACACAAAAATGACAACCGGCTCATTGGAAATGCCGCCCCCAGTGAAGGCTCCATATCCAGCCTCCTCCTGTCAGCCGGCGCGGAAAGCGCTAGAAGTCAGAGCAGGAGCAGTGCAGGTCTTTGACAGCTCTCTCCTCTTAAATATGGGCCACAGGACCAGCTTAGGCAAGCCCCAGGCTCACAGACCCCATTCTTTACCTCCTTTTTTCTGCTTTAAGGGATCGTTTGCATTCTAAATATTAACTTATGGTCATATTCCATGGTATAGACAATTCCTGAGCAGAGAAACATCCAACAGAGACAAGCACTTCTCCAGCAGCGGAAGCACGCAGATTTTTTTCCTGCTTCTTGATTCTTTAAGTTCTGCTTTCAGATCTGGGCTGCTGAGTGGCATTGCCCTCACGCTGGGGCTGCAGGGCACTCCATCAGAGCTCAGAGACCACACTAACAAACACACAGAGCCATCATTTCCTAAAGCTGTGCACACAGGAGCCCAGTGGACACGTTGGGAAGATGCTGGGTAGGGTGGGTCATGCCAAGTTCTTTCCACCTCTACTCCAGCTGAGCCCAGCCATGGAGGTCCATGTCCCCTCAGCAGGGATGGACAGACCCAGGCAACAATGCTCAACAAGATGTGGGTTTACAGATCTGTGGTTATTGCCAGAGCAACTACATTTGCTCTTTGTAGAAGGCGTCTAAATCCTGCTGCAGCCCCTGTGTATCAAAAGACTTCCATCAGGAAGGGGCATCCTCATGAAGGAATTTCCTGAAGTTGTGTTAACTTCCCCTTTTCAGGACTTGTGCACGCAGCTCCCTCAAAAATATCTTCTCTTTCTTCAGAGTTTCAAAGATGGGATCCAAAGCATCGGGTAAATCCATTAAAGTGGTAGGTGATATCCAAGCCCAACACTTTCCAAAATAAACATATTCCTGAGTTAGTTATTGATTTATATCAGTTTAGGTTGATCTTGTGGTTTAAACCTGATGCCTATTTTAGAAACGCTTTCACAGCCTCGCAGAAATTAGCTGCAGCACATTTTTTTGAAATTTGCCAAGGAAAATAGCTAAATGCTCTGTTTTTCCAGAACCTGAATTATGATCTGCACACACTGAGGTCAAGCAGAGAGAGTTTTGCTTATGGAATGATTCTTATCCCTCTTCCCCTGGGTTATTATACTTGGCAGAAAAACCTCTGAGTAAGATTTTACTTGAATATCTCTACTGAAGTCAGCATGTTTATTCCAGGAATCGCAAACATCAAAGGATCAGACAATTATATGTTGTGTGAGGGTTATGGCTTTGTGTGTATGTCCTCCCCCCAACAATCTGAAGGCCAACAGGGGGTTTAAAAGAAACAAAACAAATGCAGCCATGCCCTGGCGATTGTTGGGGCTGCTGTTGTAACGGGCTGAGGACAGAGCTGCCAGCACTGGCAGACAAGCACTGAAATGATGCTCCTGTGTGCTAATTATCCTGCAAAGCGTCCTGGCACTCCCCTGAGCTGGTGGTCCTGCACACTGCCCACCCCCAGCATCCCTCCTGGCTCTCTGTGTACCACAGGCGTCCAGCAAAGCTCCAGCCCCAAGCCCCGTCAGAGATTTGCTGTGTTCGAGCCTTGCCTTGGATTTATCACTGTCATTTCCAGCCCAGGTCCCCTTGCCACGAGCACAAGCAGCACTTGGGACCCCCAAAAGGCCCTTTGCAGTCTCTTGTGCCCCATCCAAGTGATGCTGGCCTGTGTCTTCTGTTGAAAATGGAGATAAATTTGAGACCCAAGCCAGTCAGCCCCGCCTCTTGCTAAGTGCCTACATCTGGGTTCTGTGCCGGGATGGGCCCTTGTGCGGCCCCACAAAGGGCTGCGCTCCATTAACAGCTTTGCATATTTTCCTCCTCCGCGTGATGAAAACGAGCTGTGGCAGACCCGCAGCAGCAGCACCTCGCCTTTGCTTTCCTCCCCTCAGGCTACTCCATGCTGCAGAGCAAAGAGGTGATCCCAGTGGCTGCCATCAGCCTCCTGCCCCCGCTGCTGGTGGCGGTGATGATCACGGTGATATTTTACCTCTGCCGCACGCAGAAGCGACGCAAGAGAGCCAAGGCGTGGGGTGGGAAACAGGGACAGCCTCCGGCGCTGCCGGAGCCGGGGAGGGCAACCGAGCGGGAGGAGAAGTTGTCCGTGGTGATGGATGAGAGCGCAGTCAGCAGCAGCCCCGGCTGCGCCAGCAGCCGCCCCACTGAGCTGCTCCCCATCGAGCTGGACGAGATGGTGGGCAAGGGGCAGTTCGCGGAGGTGTGGAGGGCCAAGCTGAGCCACAGCCGCTCGGGGCAGTACGAGACGGTGGCCGTGAAGATCTTCCCCTGCGAGGAATACTCCTCCTGGAAGAACGAGAGCCAGATCTTCACCGACACCAGCCTCAGACACGACAGCGTCCTGCAGTTCCTCACTGCCGAGGACCGGGGCACGGGGCCCCGCCGGGAGTACTGGCTCATCACCGCCTACCACAGCCGGGGCAACCTCAAGGACTACCTCTCCCGCCACGTGCTGAGCTGGATGGACCTGCAGAAGATGGCTGGGTCCCTGGTGAGCGGGGTGGCCCACCTCCACAGCGACTACACCGCCTGCGGCCGCCCAAAAATCCCCATCGCCCACCGCGACATCAAGAGCACAAACGTCCTGGTGAAGAATGAGCAGGAGTGCGTGCTCTGCGACTTCGGCATCGCCATACGCCTCGACCCCTCCCTGACAGTGGATGATTTTGCCAATAGCGGGCAGGCAAGTATGACCCACCAACCCTCTCTGAGGAGCCTTTGCCAGCCACCCCCACATCCTGAGGCCAAAGTCCTTATCCACTGCTGCTAATGCCTTTCTCCTCTCTGCGGGCAGGTGGGCACCGCCAGGTACATGGCCCCAGAGGTCCTGGAGTCCAGAGTGAACCTGGAAGACCTGGAGTCTTTCAAGCAGATGGATGTCTACTCCATGGCCCTCGTTTTGTGGGAAATGGCCTCCAGATGTGAAGTGGTAGGAGGTAGGAGCACTGCACCAGGGTTGCTGTGTGCCGTTTTACTCCCTTACTGCCACATACCAACTGATGGCACAAGACGTGACTTGGGGTAGCCCAGGTCTCTGCAGGACTGCCAAGAGTTGGTGACAGTTTCCCCTGCTCTGTGTGCCATGGCTTAACAGGGGTGGTTCAGTGGTCAAGGAGCAGGACAGGACCCTATGGGGACATCTGGTCCAGCCCCTGCTCAAAGCTGACAAGCTGCTATGTCCCACAGAGCCTGTGCTGGTGATGCAAAGCAAACCAAGCAGGAAGAGCCAAAGGTGCCTCCCCCTCCTCAACCATTTTCTTCTCCAGACAGTACCAGAGCGCTTATGTTGCAATGGGGACTCACAAGCCCCAGCCTCTGACAGTGTGACATCCCCTGTCACTTTCCAGAGCCACATCCTGGCATCTGAAATTGTGTGTAGCAAAACATTTCATTAACTGCCCTGGAATTAGCCCCTGCCTGCCTTCTGCCTGCTCCCCCTTCCCTTCCTTCTCTATCCCGCCTACTCACAATACAAGCCCATAGAGCTGCAGGAACCTCCAACCCTTGGCCAGAAAGCTGCTCCATGGTCAGCAGTGGGAGGCCCTTGCCTGGCTCAGATGCCCCATGCATCCATTGTTCCCAAGCCAGCGTCCCAGGCCACCTCTCTCCACTCATATCTCACCGGAATTCACATCTGGGCAGGATCTAGCAGAAACCAGGGTGGCCTGTCACCTCTGCCAACAGCCAGCTTCTCCTTGGTCTCCCACGACATTCCTCTTCTGGAAGGGCCATTTCTCCTCTAACCGATTCTATCCCTGCAGCAGAAACCTAGAAAATTTCGTATCATAGTCACCCCTCCCATCCTTCACCAGCCCAATACTTTCTGCCTGTTCAAAATATGTCACACCCAAAGACAAACCATGTCCTTTGTTCTGCATCTTTAGGGTTCAGGGAGGAGGTCAGACGGTTCCTCTGAATAGAACCTTTATGTGAAAACCCAGCACTACATTTCTGTGTTCAAATTCTCAATTGTTTCCAGATTGGCTTATTTTTTTGCAGACTGTTAAAAACAAATCCATTCTCATCTGGTGGGCCATACCAAAACAAAGCAGGGAATGCATTAGAAACACCCTGTGATGCTGCTGTTGCTTCCTTGCAGAGGTAAAGAATTATGAGCTCCCTTTTGGGTCGAAAGTCCAGGAGCAGCCTTGTGTGGACACCATGAGGGACATCGTGCTGCATGGCAGGGGCCGGCCCGAGATCCCAAACAGCTGGCTGGTGCACCAGGTAAGCTGGGAGCAACTGGTTCAGAAAAGAGCAACACACATTGTCCCTCCTCACTAAACCAGCCTGAAAAATTAAATTTATAGTCAAAGGAAAAGCGGGCAGAACTCCTGGGCTCTACTTCCAGCTCCACTGTGAATGGCTGGGCCCACACAAGCCCCACTGGACTCATTTCCTTATTGCACAAAAGCCATCAGCCATGGTACAGCAGCATTTGTTGATCAATAGCCATGATCAGGAAGCTGTGAATGCCAGGTGATGGGTTTCAGTTACCCTGAGGATAACAGGAAAATGGAGCACTTCAGTGCAGCTCTTCTCATGAAACAATAAATCATTGGAGTTCACCCCACTTCTGCCCTAAGCAGGCTCAGGAAACACACACAGCCCCCTTCGCAGCAGGCACAGAGGGCAAGGGAGCTACATCCAGCCTTCTGCCTGCTTGGCTGGGGAGATTTCAAGCTCAAAATTACCTTTAACTTGAGAGAAATTTCCATTTCTACAAGGAAGAGCAAACCAGGAAGCATGTCCTTCACGCAAAACACTCAGGAAAAGGGAGAGAAGCTGAGAGCAGGGACTCTGCAAGGCTCAGGGCTTGTCAAGGGAGGTCTTTCACTAGCCTTCAGAGGGTCTGAAAGCAAAGTGTGTTTGTCAGCACAGAGGGCATAACCCAGTGTTCTAGAACAGGAACATTTCAGCAAATGTGCTCTGTTAAAACCACCCACAAGCACACACAGAACAACCAGCTACAGAAACAGAGCTCCCTCCTGGCCCTGACAGGGTCCTCTGCCCCAGGCCAGCACTTCCTGCCATGCACTAAGGACACGAGGGGTAACAGGCATGCTGATCATGTCTTCCACATCTTGCCTGATTTTGGTACTTCTTGAATTTCACATGGCTTGTGGAAAAACACCATCTACTGATCAGCACTCCCATTCACCTGAAAATGAAGCTGGGAACATTGAGCCTGCTGGCTTTCAGAGCCTTGCAGCACTCAGTGCATCATTTTGCAGTATCTACCCGTAAAACACTGCCTCTGCTCCCACTCTGCCCTGGGCACACAGAGGAAGGCCTTGCAAAGGGAAAGAGAAAATTTCTCAACCTTAGGAGCCCACACGCTCCCTCAACATCTCCTCTCAAAACCGTGTTTGTCCAAAGACTCACAGCTGACCTGACTGCCCAAAACTGCAAACAGCATCAGATGAATCCATGGCTTCTATGGGACCCCCTACGGTGTTTATCAGTCAGTGAGTCCAGCTCACCCAGCCTTTTTCATTGACAAAGGCAAATACAGGAACTTCAATCAGCAGTGCCATATATTTGAAGCCTTTTGAGTATTCACCTCAGACATTCATCTCCCAGGGTCTCTGATAAACTTTGAAACCACAGAAAAAATATACAGATGGTTGGGTTGTCAAGAATCACACTTTGATAGAGCATGAGCATAGCTGTGCTGAAGGGCTGAAGGGAGGCTGACTGCAGTCACCTCCCAGGAATAATGTTGCTGTAGTTAGGCTGGTCTAGCAGGCAAACAGAGCAAGGCTTGTAAGGTGGGAACTTTTACTGGACCATCTTATGGTCACTGGGGAAGGGGAACAGAAAAGCCACGTTGCGTTGCTGAAAGTTTTTCTCTGACTAATCTCTGCTGGTGTAATAAACATCTCCTTACAAGCCTGGCTTTACAGCATTTTCCGGGCATTTTGCAACCGTTCTCCCAGGATGAGGAATTGGGCAGCACCATCTACTGGGAAGCAGCAGAAAGCCACCGGCTTAGTGCCACTCCGGGGGTCCAGGCTGGCTTCCTGTGGGAGGAAGTATTGAGTGACACCGAGAAAGGGTGACAAGTCGCTCACCTGAATGGGAGGCACCCAAAGGTGCTCCCACCAATGACAATAAGTTTGCTGCAGAGCTCCAAATGTTACTTCCACGTTTCAACCATCAGGATTGCTCTCAGTCAAGACAAGACCATGGTTTGATTTTCAGTAAGTGCCAGCACTAATTTCCCTGACAGGGCTGACTCACCCAATAGCAGCTTCAGGGCATTTGCTTGCAAAGCCCCACAACAAAGCCAGCCGAAGAAATTCATCCCCAGTTTCCCAGATAACTTACAAACCCCTTAGGTCCTTGTTTCACACCCCACCACATTAAAAAAAAAAAGTTTTTTTAGGCCAGGTAAGTTCCTGAATCTGGTTCACAAAGCAGCTGAACAGACTGATGTACTGGCACAACCAGAGGCTGGTGCAGGACAGGAAGGAGAAGTGGAAGCTTAAATCAATATTGCCACTAAAAATACACTTGTACAACTCAGCATTCTTTGGAATCTTGGAAAAACAGATATCGAATATAAAAACCAAACTAAGTCCATTTTGTAAGCCAAACAAGATGTTCCAGTTATACCATTCAAAAGAGCATCACCACTACAAGGCAAGCTGCAAATAAATGTTATGATTTCAGGGAAAAATAAGTACAGAAGATCTTGGATGTCCTGCTGGAGAACAGGCTGATTTTAAAAGATTCACCTAAGCTAGCTCATTTTTGCATGTAATCAATTACCCTCAAATCCTTTCAACTAAGCTAATAAATGAGTGACGTCAGAGGTGCTGAAACACACCATCTGTCAGTTTTGCTGTACAATCCTGTTCTCTCCAATCTGTGTCCATTATGGAAGATTTAGTACAACCAACCTTAGCAGAGAGCAGTGAGTTCTGAGTAAGGTGCAGAAGGGCAGATGGCACTGATCCTGTGTCTCTGTAGGACTTGGATTTTCCTCCTGTGTGGGTCCATACGAGACTTTAGGGTTCTCTTAATTGCAAATTATGAAATACATAAAACCCACTGAAAAACACAAAGCTTTATTTAGAATAATGATTTTTCCACTGTGTTCCAGCTTTAGTTGACAATGATGCCAAGAGCAATAGCACATGATGGAATTACATGGGCGAGGGAAGGTTCAACACAGCTTCTGGTGCTAGCTGTGTTACTAGCTAAAGAGTGGGAAAAGCACCAGCTGAATACTACCATTTATTTTGTTTCTAAGCCCAAAATATTGTGACTCTTTTCAGAGCCCTACACAATTGGACAAAAAAAATAGCTTTCCGGGAGATGTAAGCATTGTAGTTGAGAGGAACTCTGTGTGCTCTGGAGTAAACTGGGAAGCACCTCATCCCATCTCAACCAAAATGCTGCTTTGTGATCAGAGAACAAGGTTCAGCTGCACACTGCAATGAGTGTTTGGCACAGCACACCCTTTCAGAATGCCACTAAAACAAGAAGTCAGATTTAAGAAATTATTTCCAAACCTACCTTTGAAAACCACCTTCCCCCCCATCCCCTCCCTCCAGGTCTAACAGGCAAGGTGCAGCTCAAACCCAGAGGCCTTGGCTCAGCCAGCAGCCTACAGGTCACCATCCACACCTCTCCTGTCCCTCCTGATTTTAGATGCTCTGATCCAAACAGGCAAGGTTGTGATAGGAAATAAATAAGGGCTGTAAGGAAACAGGCTCTAAGTCTCACAGCCAACACAAGCCAGTTTCCAGGGAGCACGGGGAACGTTTGGGAGCAGATGCCGGGAGCCGAGGCTGCTGCTCTAACACAAGCAGTGCCAGTGGGAAGCATCAGCACTTCCACAACTTACCAAAGCTGACTTGTCTTGTGCTTAAGCTTGGCCAAAACCAGCCTTTATGCAGAAGGCTGTCAGAAGCGTGGTAAGCACTGAGACTGTGTTAGATCCTCTTCTTCCTGCCTTCCGATCCTAATTTCAGCCCTTCTGACTGCAGGGAATGCGCTTCCTGTGCGACACCATCACGGAGTGCTGGGACCACGACCCCGAGGCTCGGCTCACCGCCCACTGCGTGGCCGAGCGCTTCAACCTGATGGCACAGATGGATTGTGATGACATCCTCAACAACAACATGGACAACGAGGCCAGCAAAACAGCTTCTCCAGGTGGGGAGCACCAGGACAGCGATGGGAGCAGAAACATTCAGTGACGCAGCAGGCAAAAGTCCTCATCACGAGGAACGAGAGGATAAGGGAGAAGTGTTTAGCTCATGGGGGAAAAAAACCTCACTGATTTTCAAAATGGAACTAAGATCTAGTACAGAAATTATTTATAAGATCTGTTTCCTCTCACAGATACAGTGAACTGTGGAATCAATATTTTGGTTAAAGTGCAACATTATTATATGAACTGACTTTGTACTTACTTAAAATGTATAATGATGCAAAGCATTCCTTTTATTATTTTTTAAAATAATAATGTTTAATCTTTTATTAATAAGCACCTGAATTCCATGTCTATCTTTTTTAAGTCCTTCCATATTGTCATCATGAGTTTCTTTTCTAACTTATTCTGTAGTGATCAAAACAATTTTCCTTTTTTTAATGGCCTATACACACACACAAAATCCATTGTAGCAGCAAAACAAGACATCATGAGATGTACTACACCCTCAATGGAAGAAATGCTGACATCCAAGAAAATCACTCATTCAGCATTGTGCAAAGATCCACATTAAGCCAGTTCGTAAAAGCCTGATATGATGCATCTCCACCATACCTTTCCTCACTGGGAATTCCTGGGTTAACTGATAGTTCAGGTGGGTGCGTGAAGCTTCTTTGAGAGAGAAAAAAGAAGTCACAGTGTAGACATGGCTGCCTCACCCTAAAAACTCTCCATGCAGGATATGCAGACAACCCTTTCCCCAACAGACCAGTCTCCAGCCAGCTCTAGCCAGATCTGTGCCACAGTAACAGCGTCAGCACAAAGGCGTTGGCCAATTCTTCTTGCGACTCTCACACCCCCCTGCTGGGTCACCCTACCTGGGGAAACACGACCAGAATGAACCGAGACCCCAAGATCACCACATCAACCCAGGCTGCCTCTGTTCTGGAAAGCAGTTAAGGAAAGGTAAGTCACACTTCACTCTGAACCCTGGTACTGTGCAAATCCCTCCACCCCTGGGATCAAAAACCTCAGGTGCTCCTAAGTCCTGCAAGCCCATACCTGACACCTACACAGAGCTGTATTTTTTGGGATGGCACCCGAGAGGAATACGTTGCTTGCCACCACACAGCTGCATGGATCAGCCCAGAAAGATGGAAAGGGAGCAAGCCTTCCAAATTTTCTACAGCCAAGGCTCCCCAATGTGGAGCAGGGAAGCAGACCTACAGGGCTGGTTTGGTTTTCTAAAGTGCTCAGCTATGACAGCACCAACCCATATAAAAACCCTTTCTTCTCTAGCTATTGTTTCCACCTCCTTGGACTGCTTTTACAGCTGCTAAATTAAAAGCCTAGAACCAAATTGTTTCTAAACACTTCAAAAAAGGACAGAAGTGGAATTAATTAGGTTGCATCAAATCTAAATAACAAAAAATTTGCTTAGCTACCACTTATTACACCTGCAACTGTGACCACATCTGTCATTCTCAGTAATCTTCACCTGGGTGCTACCTCCTGACACCTCACAATTTTTCAAGTTAAGCCTTTTCTCTTGAAGCACACCCTCCCCAGTTCCCCACAAATACACATTTTTCCACCCATTTCTTGACTGTATTAAGCACTGCTCTGGCACAAGAGAAACAGAGCATGGGGCAGCTTTTCTGTCATGGAGACAAAAATCTACAGGAACAAACCAAACTCCCCCTGCCCCCAACTGCCCAATCTTTCATTCCCAATTCTGCATTTTGTGCAGAATTTCCACACCAAGTTCTGCACCAAGTTGTTTGGACACACTGATGAATGTGTTCACTTGTTCTTCCAAGCTCAAAAGGATTTAAAAGACACTCTGACCTGTTCTTCCCACAGGTGACAGAGACAGAGGGGGATCAGCCTGTGCAAACTAGACATTGAAGGCTGCATCTCTGATTCTGATGGCTGAAATCCAAATTCTCCAGGGGAGACAGACTTCATCCTTGGCTTGAGTTCATATTATAAATAACGCTGAAAAACTTTATCTTTTCCCCTACCCATGCCTTAAACCCAATTTGCATAGAGCATTTTTTCCATAAATCTATCAGGATTACACACCTGAATGCCTGTGTTAAACAGGGGTGACTTGTCACACTCTGCTTTCCATGAGCAGCAGGCTGCACAGCACCTCTAAAGGACAGTCACTTATTTAAGATCCAAGATCTGTTTATGATTCAGGGAGCCTAAAACCACTGAGATCAATGAAAATTCTGCTCTTAACTTCACTGGAGCCCAATCAAGCCAAGAAGACAGAAGGTAACATGAGCCAATGTCCTATTTTGCCATGTTCCCTGCTGGAACACACTGTGGTTCTAGCAAGTATCTACACAGGAAGCAGCACTGAGCCCTTCCCTTTGCTCCAGAAGGTACAGGATGGAAACAACATCAGTTATGCAAGAGAATCAAATCTGGTCAGAGTTAAAAATACATCCATTAGTCCGCAGGGTGCTTGCCACTCTCAGAAGAATCACAATTACAATTTAAGCTGGATATTCAGTGGCTAGTTTTTTCCTTTTTAAACTGTTTTTAACTGTGTCCTTTGTTTCTAGAAGTAGAAATAAGCATCGTAACCAAATCCACATCAGGAACCATTCCAGTTCTGGTGATCACTTGAGCAAAGGAAGGCTTTACCTTCTTTTTTCCTAAAAAACATCTCCATGCTAAAAGAAATCACTTCATGGATTTTATCAAAGTATTGCTTCAGCATTAGGTCTATTTTTACACAACAAAATTAGTAACAGCTTTCTCAGTGTGAAACTACAAGCACACCAGATGAGGGAGGAAGAGAAATAACTTTACTAATAGTATTTTATAAGGAACACAAATGGGTTAATGATCACCGTGGGAGCTTTTCAGTTTCATTTACAGCCATCACCTTGACAAATTCCCAAATCAAAACTTTAAGGTGAGTTTAGTGACTGAGTCATAAGTCTGTATTTCAGTAAGCTTAAGTTTGATCCCTGGATCAGCTGGAAAAGGTTTGGTTTTGCTCTGATCACTGCAATATTAAAAGCTGGACCTTGCACCACAGCCCTTGCTGTTCGTTTAAAGCAAATGTGCCATGTGACACAGATAAAACAACTATCAAACGTACACAGTGTTAATCTGTTTCTCTACCAGCCCCAGTTTGGTGCAGGTACTGACGAACCATGCAAGAATTTCACACATTGCCACCGTGATTCCTACCCCAAATCCTGGAACTGGCCAAGGAGCACACCCCAAATGTGCCGCAGACCCAGAAACAAGGAGGAACTAATCCCACTGTTTTAATTTTTATTTTTATTCCTGGTTAAGCATGAAAATGCCCAATGGATATCCAAAACTATCACAACAGGATGGTTGTATAGAATATCACAAACAAGACAAGCAGGGCCTAAAACATTCTTCTGCTGGAGAATAGTTACCACTCAAGCACACAGTGCCAAAATATCCCACTTTTGAGACCAAGGAAAGCCCAGACAGATCTCCAGCATGAAAGAAAACAACCACCTACTCTTTCCTGGTCACCTGATCTCTAGGAAAGCAGACAGAACAAATGAATCATTTTGTAGCTTTATTATCCCCCCCCCACTTCTCACAAATGGACTATGACTCGCATTGAGATCTCAGTGCATTTCACAGCAAAAAAAAATGTACAAGAGGACCAAAACAGTTGTGCATAAACCCAACTCTTTTTTTTTTTTTTTT
>VXAD01009653.1:265189-315603 GCA_013399195.1 Dicrurus megarhynchus
TTTTGCATGATTTACAGTTGGTGTTGAAAGTTAACATGGTTATTTAAACCTTCTGATGCATTCTTACTCTTGCATCTTCTCTATGGAAAACATCTTACCAGATCACACAATTGTGAGTTCTCATGATGCTGGATCAGGTGCAGCCATTGCCATGGCTGGGAAGTGGTAGATAATGTTATATACACTGATTGGAAGACTACATCAGAAGAAAAAACAGATTAAGGCACCACTGTTGGAAAAATTAAGGTAGCTTGTAGTTACAACAATAACGAAAGCCATAGTAAGTACTATTCTTAATTGCCAGCAATTCTTAGACTTCAATAAAATAGTTATAAAAAGGAGGGAAAAAAAAAAAAAAGAAAAAAGGATGTTTGTACCTGAATACAGTTTCCTGATATCTGATTGTGTTTCAAATCAATACCCAGTCCTCAGCATAATCAGTTGTTTGTTTGGGTTTTTTTATGGTAACATGAAAAACCAGGACCTACAGTCCATGTATTCAAGGTCACACTTCACTGCTTTGTTCTGAACACTACCACAGGAGAAAAAACAAAATAACCCAAAGGACAGTTTGTAACACTGATATTTCATCTCTGAGACGATTAGATGGGCAGAGAAATTTAAATACAAAACTGCATGTTTTCTGTTCATTTTGAAAGCCTTAGTCCTCAAGAAGAGAAGTTGGAGGAGAAAAAACAGGCCAGATCTCATTACATTATAACTTGAGAAAAACCAGTCACTCAAAGAGATTTAATAAAATTAAAGTTGAAAAGTGTTCAAATTACTTTTCCAATTCAAGTCAATTATTTCAAGTATATTAAAATGTTTCAGAGGAAAAATTTCTCCATGGTTACACTTCTAATTGCTTTTATAAATCCATAAAAAAGAAAAGTAGTCTCTACGTACATCCCATATTCCTCCAATGCATGCACGTGTTCTCTCTGAAGAAAAGGTCGTCATGATCCAGTTGTTTCTTAATACTGATTTCAGGCACATCTTCCAAACACCCTTCCAGTTTTTGCCAAGAAGGTTAATTACTGGGCATAAAAGCAGCAAATTTTTGTTGCTGTTGTCTACATGTGTACTGAGGAGGTTTCAGTGATTAAAGAGCTTGACACAGATTCCGAAAGAGTTCCTATGTCACTCCAAAACCCAACAGGCTCCTTCTTCTCTCAGGTAGCTTTTGCAATCTGATCTACTTAGAAGAATCTTACACAATGCAGATAAAATCTCTTGGATCATACAAAAAAACAAGTTGGTTGAATGTACCTGGCAAGTTTGTCTCTACAACTTGGATTTTTACCTTCTTTTTTTTTAAATAGCTTTAAAGTGCCCTAGTATAGTTATTTCTTTATGCTCATTTAAACTTGCACAATTACATAAAAAGGGGAACTCAGTGTGATTACTGTGTTCTGAGAGACAGAGGAAAAGGAGAGGAAAATCAGAAAACTCATCTTAAAGCAGCTTTTTTCTAGTTACTGTCCGTTTGCTGAGTTTGTGCAGCAGAGACTGATTTCCAGAGGGGTTTATGATAAACCCAGCCATCTCCCTGCAATTTAAAGAGAAAGTATGGTTATAATAAAGACACTGCCCTGGGAGAACTGCCTTCACAAAACTATTAGACTGATGGCTGTGAACAGCAGAGGGACAGAGCTGGTATCTTTAACTCCCACAGATGAAGGCACAGAGATCAGCACTGCAGGCTGCTGACACTGCGTCAGAACACTCCTCTCTGGGAGCTGACTGCACTTGCAATTAACCCAGTCAAAAAGCCACTCTGCTCAGGTGTGTGATCCACATTACTTGAAGAAGCCAAATAAGCAGCCAGCAGAGAGGCAGCTACCCAGGATTATCAGCTCTAACACAGCCCACCTGCTTACCCGGAAATGAAGTGCCCAGGATCACGTTTAAACGTTTTCTGAGTACATCTGTATCTTGGACTAGCAACAGCATTTCATCTTTTGGAAATCTAACAATACTAACAATGCAACTACCTAACTTTGAGCTAATTATACTAACACAGCTTTAGAGAACAAAAAATGTCATGGGAGCTAACAGGTAGTCCTGAACTTCACAAAACAAACCTGGAAGATATCTAAGAAAAGGTAACTTTTTAGCCTGTGTTCTAAACCCTTACTAGATCACAGATATGGGAAGAAGAGGGGGAATTTCATTACTGCAGTGCAACAGATAAAGCTGTCACTGTAAGGAGAATCTAAACTACTACAGCATAAATTTTACTCAAGAACTCTCCTGTTGCAAAGGGCTCAGCAAAGGTCTCTACACAAGCAAGGTCTCACCACGTGGATCACAAGAGAAGCCTATTTCAAAGTTATCATAGCAGCATCCCCCAATCCTCCTGGGCAGGCTGCAGTTCACCTTGTTAAAAGTCTTACTATATTATTACTACTACTATTACTGAAGTACAGGTTAAGACACTGAACAAATAAGCTCTAACCAAAATGTAGAAGAACAAAAGTGTTAAGTTGAGAGTGAACTCGCATTCCTTCTTGCTAACAATAACATGTTGGGTACACACACACAGAACCTCAGCAAAATTAGTACTACTGATTATTTTCTTTGAGAATTTATTGTTACAAGCTGCTTACGTGTGTATATGCAAAGCTATTTTCCATGTGCCATTTAGGAAGTGCTTGGTAAAAGAAACTGGACCAGAAAACTGGCAAACATTTTGATGCAAGGGAATCACAAAATGCAAGCATTTGGCAAGTGGAGAATGAAGTCAGACCTTTACATGCTTAGGAATTCTTACGTCACCTTACCCCTATGGATCCCACAGAGCTAAACTGTAAGATCTAAGGCCAAATACTCTGACAGGACACAGATCCATATGTGCACCTGCTTGCATAACAGCTTTGCTTCTGCCTTCATTAACAGCAGCTAACTGCTTGAGAACTTACATCTTTAAGGAAGTATTTAGTACACCAAGGTGTTTCTGTTTCAGCACGAAGTCTCTCTTCACTCCTCTGCCGCTCTTCCAGGGCTCGCTTGTGCTCTGTAGCCTTATCGATGTCTCCATCCCGCAGAGACTCTGTCACATGCTGCCACAGCCTCCTACAAAATAAACTGGTAACTTTACTGTTCCAAAGGTTTCCCAGCCTGCCACCTCGAACTGCAGGATCACTGCAGGCAGTTCTTGTGGAACAGGAACACTCTCTCCACTTAGATATGACAAACCAGCCCAGGCCAGAGCATTGCAGTGCAGGTGAGGGCTCATGGCCAAGTCTTACAGCTACACCAGCAACTGGGAGCATGTAGGAATGGCTCTGAGGTTCTGGCACTGCCAGTCTAATGTCTGTTTGCAAACCCTTTAAAACTGCTATGGAAGTGCTGTTAAACAAGCAGCTTCTTGTGAGGATGTCAGGAGCTGCCCTGCTGTGTAGCTGATGAGTAAAAACAAAACTAATCGAGAGCTTCTGTTCTGGTAAGCACTTTGTGAACTCAAAAAAACACCCTCTCTTCATAAATAGGAGACAAAATAAACAACCATGTGCCTGCACTTGGGTTTTGCACTTTTTACTATGCTCTTGATTTTTATTTTTAAAAAACATTTAAAAACTGCTGCTAAGCATTACAAATACTATCTACATTTGCAGGTTTTCCTAAGGCACTCAGCAGACTGCTTAGGACAAAAAGGGTCAGACAAGAGCAAGCACATACTCTACCTAGATTCAAAGGGGCCTTGCTTCTCCAGGGGCCGGACTCGTTTTCTTGTCACAGAGAGCTTTGTCAAGTCCACGTATTTGGTCTCCCCGTTGCTGTAGGTGAACTCAAGCACACTGTTCCACTCCCCCTGCACTCTGCACACCACTGTGTTCGTCATGTTCTGCTTCACTTCACCTGTGACTCTAAGAAAGAAATGTATTTTTAAAAAGCCATGGCTGAAGAAACCCGAGGACTATTCCTTGCATAATCACTCAATCCTGGATGAGTTTGCAAACTTGTCACACTGCCTAGAAAAATGTTAGTTATTTGAATTGCATTTGTGTGGAGAAGCTCAAAGAGCAAAGTGGCTTTCACTTGCTGCTCTAGTTCTCTTCATGTTACCCAGGAAACTCCATTTTTGGGTTCAGCTTGTTTCAAGCCTCTTAAGGAAACTGAAAACGAAAAAGAAACTAACACAGGCTGATTCACATATAACAAGTAGTTGATCATTTCCACTTGAAGTATCACATCAGATATATAGTTCAGACTTAAAAAATAAAAATTAAACTTTCTAGCAAGAATGTATCTCACTACCTGCTGGCACTTCATCTCTCATCTTTACATTTCAACATTCTCCTTATGTAGGTGGTCTCATTTTCCTGTTGCTCTCATAAGCAGCAGACACACAAAGGCAGAAAGCAAGGTAGGAAACTAGGAATCAGGAGAACTGCTTTTGTTCCCTGTCTCTTCCACAGAAACCTCTGCCAATAACAAGATATGGAAAATGTCTTTCCAACATGCAGTATTTCATTCAAAGTGCTGCATAATGCTCAAGTATCACCATAATTACACACACTGATGCGTATTTTTCTTCTCAATTTCAAGACCTGTACAAAGACCTCCTGACACCCACTTCATCCTCACCCAGTTCTTGAGCATTGCTTGGCAAGCAAATTGCAAGTCTTAAACGTAAGTTTTCTCCTAGAAACGAAGAAACAAAAGGGTCTGTGCACTATGCAAACCAGACTTGAGACATTCTTACTTGTAAGGTGCTGCAGGATTCACAAGGGATACTATCTCCACATCCAATTAAACTGCAGAGTTACCTGTACACAACTTCCCTAAAACTCACCACTTTCCAGCTCCCCTTCCTGCATTTCACCAGCATTCACACATAGCACAGGCTGCATCTCCTTCCACACTTCCATTGGGAGCAGCTGAGAACAGCTAACTTGCACACCACTGGCTTGCCCTGATGTCCTTTGAACAACTGCATCCAGGAGAGAGGAAAGCAGCACTTCTGTGCTCCCACCTCGTGTGGTGCCGGACTCAGAGGAAAAGGGAGCACAGGACACAAGTGCCATTACCCTTCTTCCACCCACACTGGTCACTTCCCACTGTGCCTGCACCTACCTGTTCTCCCCAGTCCTGGCATCAAAATAGAGAAATTTATCTCTCAAGCAATGAAATGAGTATCACAGGTCAGACCTTCCAGCACAGAGATACTGGATGCCAGCCAAAGCAGAGCTGCAGGGAATCTCCAGGGCAAGGGGGGAAAGCTCACAGCCAGCTCACAGCAGGAGGCAGCTGCCAGGACTTCTGTCACATCATGATCCAGCAGCTCAAACCTAAATTAACCTCATGAGAAGCATCTTAAAAAACCCAAACTGATAAGTATGTGCTGCTCACACAGGTTTCCATTACAAAAATTTAAGAGTTGTTGAAAAAAAAACATGAGCAGTAAAAGCACATTTACAATATTTTTTTTTGTGGAAGTTAAGAAGCACTAACAATTACCGAAAACAGCAGAAAGAGCAGATGATAAGCAAGCAGCCTTAATTTTGAGCTGCTTCTCGTCCTGTGACTTCCACATCTCACCAAAGCTATTACACATGGCGGGGTCCCTGTCCTCCTCACAAGAGATCTCTGAACAGCCTGAATCCACAGGATTCCAGGGATCAGCCTGGTCAGACTCTGCAGTTACTTCCCCACAACTTTAACAGCTTGATTTTTCCCAAGTGTTATGTGGTAACAAGACAATACTGACATCCAGTATTTTAATAGCAATCACAAAATTACTGCCTCTGCTCAGCTGAAAGTAAACAAAGTTATATCACTCACTACTGAGGTGGATTATTGAACTGCTCCATTAAACACTCATTACCTGTATTTCTCCAGGTTGCATTGCTCTGACACACAACCACTGCCAGCACTGCAGAGCACAGTATCTGCCTGAAGCACTATTAGTGATAAAAACCTGCTGGCACTTATCTGTAATCTTGGCATGACTGATAGATGTCTAGCTGTTTGTTATCATTATCCTCTACTTCATCCAGCTAAAGAGGTATAGGAACAAGGAGCCAACATCCAGCTGAGGTCTAACAACAAGGGTCACTCTACAAAAAAATCCATACCATTGCCATAGCAACTCCCGTGCGCTCTGGGTAACCATGACAACGCTGCTGCTTCCCATCAAGAGATTCTTTTGGCAATGTCCAATCATCACCATGTCAAATTTTCAATAGTTGCAGTACCTTGAACAGATCTCTCTTTAAAAAGCCTCGACGTCCGTGACTAACTTCAGAGACACAAATAACAACAGCTTCCAAAATTAAATCACTGAACTAAAACTACATCCTCTAACTTATCTTTTATGATGCAAGAGGAGCTATTGCAAAGTGGAAGACACATCATGAGCCATGGAAAAAATCCCAAATGATGTGTCACTTTCAAACTGCACCAAGTGAAACAGAACTACTACTAAGCTTCAGTTCTCCAAACGCCATTGGGACAGGGGAGCTTTGCTTGCAAGTTAAATTCAGAGCCTTTATGGAAATTTCAGGAGCACGGTGGGTTTTTTTTTTCTTTGAGCAACTAATATGGCCTAACCCTACTGCTTCAGGAAAAGTGATTTAGAGAAGACAGCTGATTTTTTGCAACCTGTGACAGCAACCCACATCTAGGAAATTCTGATGTTCTAGGCTGTTACATATTTCATTATGATCTGCAAGATGTTTAATCTAAGAAAGATTTAAATAACTCTATTCAGTAAATAGCTGAGTGCAAAATGCTCAAAATGCTCTGCAAACATAGTCTTTGTGAGACTACTACTTAATTTTCTCTTTCCTCAATTAATTGTCTATACTAGCATGAGGCTAATCTACAGCAGCCTTACTATAAAATGTCTAAAAAAAACCCCAGCCCTCTTTTGCATCAACTGTGCATACCTCCTAGAATCTCCTAAAAGCAACCCCATGCAAACTTTCCCTGGATCTCCTTTACCTGTTAGTTTTTAAACATGCATACAGGTGAATAACTACCACTACAAGAATTAACCTTTTTGTCTTTACAAAAAGGTATTTTTACCTAGATATTTTCTATAAGATGCTTAAACTTGATAGTGTTATATTTCTTATACAGAAATCCAAAGACAACAATGCCAGCAGAGCACTTACAATGCATTTTGCAAACAACACACAACCCTTTAAGACAGTGATATCAATCTCATTTCAAACAAACAAAAATGTTCTCACCGATGCAATTTGCCACCATAGAAGGGCTTGGTGTGAAAGTTAATACTTGCAGAATACCCAGTTTTTGCACAGTTAATGTTGACTTTTCCTCCCAGCTCTACCCAGGGAACAGTTAAAATTGAGCGGGCGTATGCACAGGGCAGAGAGAACGTGTATTCTTCCCCGTGTTCCAAGAGATGTAAGACACCTGTGTGAAGAAATACAGGAATCTGTAAATTGGCACCACTTCAGAAAAGGTCAAACAAGTTGTTGAAACAAATAGCCAATACTACATCTGGCTACTTTTCCTCATAGCCCCTCACACAGAAAAAGAAAATTGAAAAAAAAAACCAAACCAAAACCACAACAGTGACATTTATTAGGTTATAGGTAAAAACATTTTCCTGGAAGTACTAACTTGAGTAATGTGCATTTAAGTTTCTTTTGGGAAAAGACATTTATCCCAATAATACTGTTCCATAAAGTACAATACTGTGCTATGCACGCACTTTTCAGTAGTACATATAAGGGCTGGTCACTCTCTTACTGATGGCTCTGGAGCAGGGCAAGACAAGACTTATGCTGACAAAAGGAAATAACAAATGAATCCCCTGAACTGCAGATCCCGAGGAAGACTAATACTCCTGTTTTCCCTTCCTATAATACACCTTACCCAATCTGAAGACAGGTAGCAGAGACAATTCTCCTTACTGCATCTCTCTGCCAAGAAAAACCCAATTCTTTCCTGACAGCAGTTTCTGCAATAAATGTCAGGAATCTCATAAAATACTAGAATTTTTCTTCAGCTTTTAGAGAAGTGGGTTTGATTCCTATAAAGAAACCAAAAGCACAAGATCTACCTCTTACCCTCACAAGAACACAGCACAACACCTGACTGCTGCCTGCCCCAGCCCATGCCTCTGGAGCACAGTACCCCTGGGTGTCTGACATCAGCACAAACAACATGGGAAATTCTGAAAAAAGTTATTACCTGATTTGAGAAAGATCCTGCAAGAGATATCAACTTCAGAGATTACCTGTACAGCCAAAGATGTGCCTTTCACATACCCTGGCATTCCCTTGGTCATTCCCTTGTTCAATGTATAATTTACGTGCAAGCGCCTGGAATCCCCAGGTACTGGGCAATATACACAAGGGACATAGAGTGGGAGAGGCTGTCTCATCTTGTGCAGTAAATACTAATAAATAAAGGGAAATTACAGTTTGAGGGCAGTTACCCTTCTCTGTCCCTAAAGGATCCAATTTTTCTAGTTAAAGAAAATCAAAACATGTATGGGAAGATTAAGTGCAATACAGGGAAATACAACAACACTTCTATTTAATAAATGTCTGATGCAAATTAATTCACAAATATCAGTTTACATTGCAGAAACTGACCTTCAGTTTAAAAGCCAAAATGTTATTTCCAAATATAATTCTGATTTTTGGCACAGCAGAAACCTAATTATTTTCTTCTCCCAGAGGAAAATTTGCTGTTTACGATGACAACTTGTATCTTCTGAATATAACATCAAATTTGCTATCAAATTAACGGTATTTTAACAAATTTCTAAAATGAACAAAGAAAGAACAGAATTTGCACTTACCCTCGCCAACCATTGTCACTCCTATTGACATTCCCAGGAATTTACTTTTTGTCCAGACGTGGGCATTGACACACATCTTCCTCTCCACACACTCAGCATAAAACCCTGAGACAGGAGGATGGTGGGACACTTGCTCAGCTACAAATTTCACCGTGTAATAGTCCAGCTCTGCTTGGCCTTCTGGATCTTTAGGCAGAGTTCCTTGCTCCGAGGGGGAGTGAGCAGAGGAGTTGGTGCCAGCGTTGGCGGCCACGTCGCTCTTGGGCATCCTCCAGGAGCAGTGGAAGGTCTCCCCGATGATGGGGTTGTAGGGCTTCTTGGCAATGGCTCCCTTGCGGCCCTCGTGGAAGGAGGTGAGGTAATACTCCACGAAGCGGATCATCCTCTCCTCGGGGCTGCCGCCCTTCGTGATGGCGATGAACAGATCGGGGTGGGACATGAAGTCCGCGTACATCTCCAGCAACGACCGCTTCTCCAGAATGAAGGTGGGAAGAACCACCTGAAAAAAAAAGGAAAGCCATGAGGATCTAGTAAGGAAAACAGAGACAGGCATTTTATAAGGGAAGTCCTCGGGAGGAGGATTCTGTCCAGTTTGGGACACCACACTATCAGAGTGCACTTTCTTGTCCCTCTTGTAAGATGTGAGCAAAAGACAGTGATTGGAAGTTCCAGAAAAGCAATCTACAAGGCAATAAAAGCCCAATGAGTATTATTAAGACTAAAGAGGTCAAAAGGGACTGAGCATCAGTTAAAAAAAACAAAACAAAAAACATAAAAGCTGCAAAGAGATAATGTGTCCCATATGCCTGTGAAAGAGAAAACAAGCATGAGGGAACTCAAACTATAGCAAAGAAGGTTCAGAGCAGAATTTAAGGAAAGGTATGGTCAAATGGAAAGAAGAACTGGGAAGCTATACCAGCTCTGGAGAGCTTGGGGAATCTCTCTCACTACAGCAACCAGGACAAGCATCCGTGAAAAGCAGCATAGTATGGGTTGATCCTGTGCCTCTGAGCAGAGGTGCCTTACACTGTCCCAGTTACATTCAACACTATAAAAACCAACAATCCCGTCCTTCCTGAGTCAAGGGCGATTCCCCAGAGTGAAAGGCTGTGGATATCATCAGTGTATTCCTTCTCTGCAGTGGGACCTAGCCTCACATAACCAACTAAACACACATAACTCACATAACTAACTGTTGTAAACAGCAACACAGGGTGTCCCAACCACGAGATCAAGACAATCCACTTAAATCAGCTGCATTCAAAGAGAAAAAGCACAGACATAAGACTTAACGGACATTCAAGTTAAACTGAATACACTTGCCATGTTGTTGCAACACCAACCTTGAGTACTAAGTGGCTTTTTACTTCAGTACCCTGATACTGAGTTAAGTACAATTCTAACAACTTCATTACCTGTTTTGAAGTCAGGTCTGTCCACTTCAGTGGTTTCCCTGCTCTGAAATAAAGACAATTCTCCCTACACAGCCAAAAGTCACAACTGGAAAACAGGCTTGACAATTTGTTCCAATCAAGTGAACAAGATATCCTAAATCCAATCTTCAACGTAAGTGAAAGAGTGACTTAATCAGTTCCTGGTAAAGCAGCAGGGGTTTAAGTCTGACCCACAGACAGCAGGGCCTGTTCATAGCACCTTTTTGTTTTCCCTCTCAAGTTGTGGAACATAAACTGCACAATACAAGTTTCTAGAGGCTATGTAGTTCATGCTCAAAAAACATAGGTTTAAAAAAAAGATAATAATCCATAATTCCATGAGAGGGTGTTTTCCTCATTCCATGCTACTGTAAAATCCATTTTCTGATTTCATAGTGCCTAGTGCTTATAGCAAGAGGTCTTTACAGGAGGAGTGAATTGAACATAAGCTGGTAGCAGCCTGATTTCCCAGATTTGCTGCCCAAGTTGTCTAATAGCACCTGAGAGTTAATTTTTCCAAGCTGCTTGATTTTGAGATCTGCATTCAAGTGTCAAATCCAATTCTCTCCAGTGTAACTTTGTTCCTGCTTGCTTGTGAACAAACACAGAAACAAGAATAGGAAAGAGGCTTAAACAGGCATCTAAAGATAGATAAGGGGGAACCAAAAGAAAACTTCTTTTCAGAAGCAGCATGGACACAAGTGTAGGGTTATACAAGTTGTGTGAAAAAGCATTATCAAGACAGAAAAGAGATCATGGAAGGAAAGCAGAAAGAAAAACATGAGAAGGCTGTAGAAAACAGCATGAAAAGACTAAGGTTCAAATACAGGAAAGAAAACAGGCCATTACAGGAAAGGCAACAAAAACACAGTAGGAAACACAAAGAGAAGGTAATAGAAAAGATGGAGTCAGCACATTTCACCTAAACCTGTCTCAATCTGGGACATCAAATCTTGGGAGGGACCTGAAGTTGCTACTGGCCACAGTTTCATACTAAACTATACTGTTCAGTACAGGAGCTGAGTTTTAAATGATACTTCACTTTTACTGCAGCCAGT
Organism: Dicrurus megarhynchus; assembly: GCA_013399195.1. Classification (NCBI taxonomy): domain Eukaryota; kingdom Metazoa; phylum Chordata; class Aves; order Passeriformes; family Dicruridae; genus Dicrurus; species Dicrurus megarhynchus. The sequence continues at coordinate 276,466 of VXAD01009653.1, forward strand.
CTTCACACTTCAGTTACTTACTCTTGTTAAGTCCATGCCAAGTTTCAGCTGAGACAAAAGATGCAAGATAACGCTGCGCTGCTCTTCCACTGCTCCTAGATCATCTTCTTTATCGTCACAGATATCTTCCAGCTCCTCATCTGCATTTATTTCTTCAGGTTCCTGGAATAAGAGCCATAAACTTAGCTCAAAGATGTAACTGGCCAGACAGTATTCAAAAAGGACTTAATACTGTATTTAACTGTCCATGTATGAAAAAAGGCTAAATAAACCCCTGCAGAGAGCTACACAATGGGACCTACTCCCAAGATAAACATCAGCTGAAGAATTTGAATGGATATGAAGATAACTCCGTGCAGATTCCATCTGGAGGATTCAGGTTCAGATTTCTCACCCTCTCTCACATGGGTCATGGAAAAAAAGAAAAAAAGCTTAAAAGAAATTCCTGTAAGTTTTATGAGTTCACAGAATGTCAAGCATCTAACACATACACAGAAACAGCAAAGCAAAAGCTAGCAGCAATTCCAACCACCTCAGTAACCCCCTCCACCTCCACACTACTTCAGCCCTTCCAGTGTTGCCGTCACTACTCCAAAGGCTGTATCAGACTGTAGTTCCGAGTTCCATGACTTACCATCATGCCTGGTATCTACAAGCTGCTCCTCACAAGCATTAGCATGTTGCTGTGAGTGCAAATATGTAACAGTGAAAGAAAAAAAGTAACTTGGAGTAGTTTCATAAAACAACAAAACCCCAGGCATACACACACTGCAGGTGCCGGTGTCTGTGTAACTAAAGCAGACAGACTAGAAATTGTATCAGCACCGTTTTAACCACCACATCACAAGCAGAACCTCAAACACTTCAGGCAGAAGGGACGGTGGCATTCCTAGGGCTCTGAGCTGCATCCTCCTGGGGCAAGCAGCTGGAGGGAGGCAGATGCAAAAGGGAGAGGCACTGAATGCCAACAAGAAGGCAGCAATATGCCTTTGCCTAAGCAAAGCCCTTGGTCCTGGAGCAGCTGCCCTGGCCCAAGGCAGATTTATGAACACTCAACCACCAAAAACAGGGGGCCAAGCCCTCACACAGAGCAAAAATCCTGATGACAAGTGCAGTATCACAGAAGTGACTCCTTTCCAAGGATGCTGTGCTGATCTGCTCTAAGAAATAAGAGTTGAAAATACCTATGGGGAGTGATAACACCACCCATACCTCAAATACATTAAGTATTCAAACTGTGACTTGCTTAATTATTGAAAGGAAGGAATTAAGCAATTTAGTTGAAAGCTCCTAGTTTTGTTTCATCTTTTCTTAATAGTAACTACTCTGACCCCTTTAAAAATCTATAAACTATAGCAAATGAAAAAAATCTTTTCCATTTTGATTTTACTCTAAGACAGCCCAGTGCTATTGCAGAGACATAAAACAGCACATTATCTTTTCACAGTGACACAGTCTCAGCCAAACAACTGTTTGAAACCAACTAGCATAAAGAGGATGTAATTATGATTTTCTAGCTTAGTTAGAAAAACATGTTCTTCATCATAATCCCTGCTGGTTTTTTACTTCAGTGTTTTGCAATTCAAATCCATTTTGTCAGTTATAATGATACAGACTGTAACTGTATTTCAAATGCATTAAGCCATCCTGCAGTCAAATAATGAGAATTGCTCAGATTAAGAAAAACAGATGCAACAAGACCTAGAAAAGAAAGGGAGATGTAATAGCTGAAGACCAGCAATTTCATCTTTTGTCTGCTTAGGCAGTTCTTCTTGGGCCTATTTTGAGAGTGTCATGAATTCCAGTTAGGCAGTATTCCCTTGCATTTTATCTAAAATAAGTAAATAATGAAGTGCAAAAAACCTATTTCAGTGCCTTGCATTACCACCCCAATTGGCTCCCTCCATTTGACAGCAAGTTACATAAAGCAGCAAAAATTTGTTGAATAAACAAGGTAGAGAGTTTCATCTACTGCAACTGTCCTCACTCCTCCTCCTACACAGCTAGCCAACAGTATGAGAACAGCTGTCATTAAATAATTTTCACATAATATGATTGAAACATTTACAGGTATTCCTCCGAATAATTCTCCACAGAAATGGGATGTTCACATTACCTTACCCTTGTTAGCTGGCAGGGCTCTGCAAGGGACTGCTCTTCTCTGACAGATGCTGGCTTGTTTATCTCTGCTGGGAAATTCTGAGCTGCTCCATTTTTGAAGTGGTTTGCCAGAGAGATCTTCGGTTCCAACCAACTGATCGTCGTTCCTGAAGCAAAGGAAAGTTTGCGCTGAAACTTGCTCATCCTCTGCAAGGTCAGTAAAAAGCAGTTTCCAAAAAAAGAGCTATTCTTTATGGGATAAGCTGAAAGCAGCCAATTCCTCCTGCAGCCAATGCCTCCAGCAGCCACTAAACAAAGGTGGTGCAATGAGACACCACCTTCAGTGATCATTAGCACAAACACTGGGATTGGCGAGCTGTAATACATGCAACTTGGACTGGAGAAACTAGTTGGTGTCATGAAAGGTGTAACCAGACACTACAGGAGGAACCCAGTATCATGGGAATGTTAAGCAGCCCTTACACTTTAACTGGTACCAAAATTAAAAAAAAGGCAGCTTTCCACTTATCAGCTTCTAAAACTCAGCTCTGTTCTAGACTAAAAAGATCTAAAGCAGAAGTTTTGTTGCCTGTGTGTTCTCTGGAGAGGGTGCTTGTCTTTTCTCAGCTGCAGAGAAGGCAGGCACACACTGTTAAATAAATAATAGCTGTCAAAAAAAAAAAAAAAANCAGGGTTTGGAAAGCAATTACCCACCTGATGATTCCAGCATCTCTGGTTACTCCCAGTTAATTTATCAGAACAGGTTGGGTTCCTCATTAATAATACAAATGTTCCATTCTTTTTCAAAGGGTAATAAATGTACAGGTGATTCCAATCAGTTTTTACTGAAGAATACACAAACTGACAAACGATCTTGGGTGGGTTGCAAACACAGAAATTATTAGGAAATTCTGAATTTCCACCACCCGATAGCAGTTCCCTGTGCTATGCTAAGACATCTATACTAAGGTGTCTGTTGTCTCTTCCCATATGACACACAATCCTTTATTACCAGACCCCTGTTACCTGCAACTAGGTCACATCCTCAACCACAACAGGCAGAGTAAGCTTAATTCAGATAAACAGCAGCATTTCCACCAGGAAAACACTGGGGCAGGCAGGAAAAAAGTTACTATTGAGACAAGATAACTTCTCCACAGCCAGGTAGCTTATTTTCATCATCCATTACTCATTAATCCACTACATCATAAGAAACAAGAATTCCTGACCGCACTAAACTTAAGCTATTTAAACAGAAGTTTCAAAGAAGTCAAAAAATAAGACGCTCAGAATGTCACTGTCACACCTTTTTGGAAAGGTTTTACTTGTCTTTAAAACCTCTTCATGGCACCCGCTTTCTAAGCTGTAAATTTCAACACACTAATCTCTAACTGCATGTTCTAAACTGCATTTAATCCACACTCACTTGCCTCTGTATTATCTTGAATTGAACCAACAGCCTCCCTTTTTTATTTTCTATCAGATACCTCTAAAATAACCTTATTTATTACATTCTCTGTTTAATTTTTGCTGTTAGGAGGATATTTTTGAAAGATTTGAGCTCCCAGCTGTGTTTTAATCTTTGTGAATGGACAAGATACCACCTTAATACTTCTCTTCCACTGGAAAAGCATATACAAATCTGCTCTTAGCTATTTTGCATAGGCACAAGCCATTCTCTTCACTTGTGACCTCTTCCTCCTCTAAAGTCTTCATCCAAATTCTTTTTAAACAGTTGTCAGCACTTCCCCTCTGCTACAGTGCAGACCTCTTGAGTTTTCACTTCCTTCATTTTTCTTCGAGTTGCAAATTGTTGTTGCACAGCACTTTTGACTTGAATTTAGGAAAAGTTAATGGGTGGAACTTTCTTGTTCATCTTTACATTTGTGATTCACAATACACTTTGATGTGTTGGGGCAGTATTTTCAGTCTTCTGCTTTTTTTCATTTTTTTGTTTGTTTGGGGGGGGTTTTGTCATCTAATTATCTATAGCAAACTGGCACTCTTACATAATTTCTAATCCTTGGTTTTTAAGCCTGGCTCCAGCAGTTGAACCAGAAGGATCCCTCCTGAGTCAAGAGGAGGAATCTAAGCTAAATGGATTTAAAAAAAAATTTTAAAAAGCTCTTGGCAATCCTTGAAAGGAACAAATGTATTACAGTGTCTCTAGAAAGGCCACAGCAGGGGGGAGATGGAAGGCTGCAGAAAGACACATGCATTCTTTTAATGGTCTCTATTTAACTCTGGCCCCAGTAATGCATCATCCAATCTGCTGATCCTCTCTTCTCCATCCATCTCCCTAGGATATCACCAGAAATCTTCAAGATTTGGACATGTTCAAGCAGTATTTTTAGATTTGGCCATTAACAAGCAGATACCAACTGAATAGCAGTCAGTGAATTAAGCTTTTCCCTGCATGGTTTAAAAAATTAAAAACCTACACCACTTGTCAAAAAGACCCCAAACCAAAACTAACTTCTTAAGTTATTACAGTGGTGCTCACTGGACCCTACTTATGTCCCCAGACACAAGTCAAAAAGCCATCTTAGTAGTGCATATGTGAAAATGCCAAAACAAAAATACTTCTGATGTGCACCTCCCACAGTTATGCGTTCACAGTCAAAAAATTCACAGAGAACAGGAAGAGTTCTTTCAGTGTAACTTCAGAGTTCAGACAAATAGCTCAAGAGTTGCCATCCAGTTTTTTGCTTTTAAAATGAAATTTTGAACTGAAATACAGCAAAAAATTTAATTCAATCTATTCACATATTCTCTTTTAATGCTTCTGGTGATTTCAGAATCAAAACCACTTTTTATATAGTTTTAATGCTTTTATATAACATATTGTTTTTCATTTTGAAGCTAAATTAATTACCGCTCTGAAATAATATGCCCTGGCAAAGCAGGCACCATAAATATGAGAGGAATATGGGACAGATAAGGGGAGAGACAACTTATGTGTGTACTTTGTTACCTGCTTACTATATTTACTGATCGGTTGTGCAAGAGAAGCATTTGAAAATCCTATAAAGCTCACAAAAAGCCACAAACTGAACACATGAAAAAAGGCACAATAAGATGCCAAAGAATTTACAAACAACCACGACCACATTCAGCTCCATACACTGCACATGAATCAGGTAGAACAATTCCACTGAGCTCTTACTTGCATAGAAGTGATCAATTGTGCAGACGTGGCAACATACTTGTCTGCTGCCTGTGAATGCACAGATTCCACACCCACGAGCAGTAGAGTTTGGGGGTTTTTGTTTGTTTGTTGGGGTGGTCAGTTGCTTATTAAAAGAGATTTTCTGATTTTCTCAACCTTTAACCAATTTTCATTGGCTTACAAGCCCATTCTGGCCTCAGAATAGAATACAACACTTGTCTTTAGACCATGGTTTAGATTAAGACAGTAAGTCAAAACAAGAATGCTGATATTTAAACAGTATTAGTAACAACCAGTGTAAATTTAGAGTTTTTATTTTAATGCTTAACTAGAAATGGAAGCTACACACATGTAAATACTTAAAATAGGTATTTAGTGTGCAAAAAAAAGGATAAAAAAAGCATGACATTTGACAGAGTTGTAGTGGACACTACATGTCCTAAAATCTGCAATCCCCTACAATTCCCCCTCCACTACTACTGCTCCTGAGTGGCCAGTTACATCCCAAAGGCAGCCTTCTTGTTGGGGTGCCTTATGTAGTTTATTCTGTTGTGAGATGTTGTACAACAATTAGATGTTACATTTACGCAGCTGCTGACACAGACTTCTTGATAGAATAAATGATTAAAAAAAAATATACAACATGAACAGAGTTCCACCCAACACAAACAAGTTGCGCGCTGGAAAAATTCACAAGAAACTAGGCAGTCAGCAGTTTCCTTTGCCCATGTGAAACTGGATTTAGTGGAATGAACATTTTTGCAAGAAGGAAGGGATTTGTATTTGTTACAGAGTTCTGCTCTCTGTGAACACCTATACCCACCTGCTGGTAAGGATCCCTTTTGTTGTGAAGCATGCTGTAACTGGAGAATATGGAAACAGTCATTTAAGCAGTTCATGGTTGCCATGGAAGTTGCTTTGAGCATCAATAGGTCTTGATCCAAGGATGTAAGGTGACCAGAGGCAGGAAGGCATTCTATGCTCCTGATCAAGTCTCTCTGCTGGCCCTCAGCCTGAGACATCATCTGTCAAACAAAACAGTCATTTATCAGGTGGTAGAAGTGTTGTGTGATACGTGGTCAGCTGTGTACATAGAGGATCCCAAATGATTTTAGGACAATAATAAAACTACAAGGCAGCAGATATATGTAAAATTAACTGTACTTATGAGAACTACTACTACAGAGTCATTAAATGAACAATGAATTTACCCACGAAAATACATGGCACTTTAATAACAAGCCATCAAATATCAAAGTGACTTCAAAATAAAAAGCAAAGAGGAATTTGAACATGATACTTGTTGCAGTAAATATCAAACGATTTCATGCCTAGTTGATAGGGATGGGGATGAGGGGGAAACCCTACATGCACTCTGTGTGAGAAGTAATTAAGCTCTGTGCTCTGCACAGCCTGGAATAGGATCTACTGTCTGCAGGTATCAAGATTTTTTCACTCCCTATGAGCAGAGGTGCAGCACTTTAACAGAAAAGACCTCTATTCCTCATTTTGGCTCAAACCATACAGGATCCTCATTTATTATCTGCACTGACACCACACTGATTATCACTATCTCAGCATTTACTTTGCAGGGAGGGAAGAAAAGCCAGCAGGATTTTCACTTTCATTATGTGTTCAGATTGCAGCTGTCCTGCCCTGTTGCCATTGTTCCCCTTGCTCTTCCCCAAACTCCTTTCCTCCTTTACACAGAGCTCCACACCCCTAAATCATAGAATCTGCAACAGCAGATCTGCCCACATGAGGTACAGGGGGCAAAGCACAACAGCCATCAAGCAGCACCTTCCTCTTTATACTCACAGAAACAAAATATAACCTGATTTTGAATCACAGGGAAGAAGGCAAATTCCTACACATCCTAGTGCCACTTTCTGGGGAGGAACAACAAACAGCATCCATCTAACTGGACAGCACTACTCTGCAACCATTATGTGTTCTGGCAGTTAGGTAAATGTAAGGACAGATTGATTTAGCAGAGCAGCAGCAGAAAATCTTTAAAGAATCCTTAAAGAATCATGCATTTAACTGCTATAGCACTACATAGCTTTTTCGCTCCAATTATTTAATTCCCAATCCCAGCAGTATCTGACTGACTCTTTTTTTTCAGTACTACTACCTGCAATCCCTTCCAGGAACTGCCTTTAAGATTTTATGCAATACTTAAGGAACACATATTCATCCAAGTTCATAGTACGTGATCTTTGGAACTTTTAAGGGCTTGGCTCCATGTCATGTGAAGGTGTGAATTTACAGAGCATTGGCTCTTTAAAACTGGTGTTAACTGTGCAGAGTCAGCCTCACCATATCCCAAGAGCAATACAGGGCAGAAAGCTACTAAAACATTTAGTTATATATAGCCTTGCCTATGCAAACACACCAGCTGCTATCACAACATGTGTCTCATTTTTCTCCAGTCACAAATGTGATAAAAGCCTTTGTGTGCAGTTTTTTTCCAACTTTGAAAAAGTGTGTTGGCTTTAAAAAAAAACCCACACAAAAACCCCCACAGATAATTAGTTGACAAATCACTGCAATCCTTCTGCTGACCTTTACTGCTAGTAATTCACCGTGTGGTAGGCCCCAAGCACTTCATTCCAGGACCAGGCCAGACAATAAGAAAAGCCATGCTATGCTTAGCTATGAAGTTCAAATAGGCACATCTTCCCTTTCGAAGAACACATTTTCAACAGTCCTAAGGTTTTTCATATTTATACACTCAGCTTTGGAAAATAAACAAAAATAGTGCCAGGAGAAGAAAAGCACAGTGACTAAAAATTCAAAATCTAGGAAAAATATTGTTCTCACTTTGCAAACACACACACACCTGCATTTAGTGCAACCTAGCAAAAAGATCTTCTTAAACCTCCTGCTTTGCACGGTAACCATGTCAGCATAATGACACATATTCAGCCAAGAACAAGGCGCAGTTAAAGGGAAAGGGACTGACAGAAGACTCAGTACAGTGCAATTCATGGGGAAATCAAAAAAGGTCACAATGTAGCAGATCCTTTGAAAAAAGTTGCTCTTCCCACAGCTTTTCAAAAAGAATTTCTAAGTATTGGAGCTGCGTGATGCTCAGGGGTAACAAGCATGTACCTGCTCTTCAGTATTTTAACTATATCTAAAAAAATTAGGCATTGTATCTAACAATCATTTTAGCTTTAAAAAGGCAAGCGAACTAACATTCAGAAAAGCCAGTACTGAGGATTCTTCATCTGTACAGGTCAAAAGTTTTTAAGTTGATAAATAATCATGCTGTGCCACCAAACTCAGCAGCAATCAAAAGAGCATGAATAGCTTCCTGTGCTCTTTGCAATGCCAAGAAAAGTCATTCCACTTTATCCCAGTGAGAGGATGCAAGCCACTGCTGCAGTGCTCCAGTTCACACATACTCCTCTTTCCTCCCTGAAATTTTGAATGCCATAATGATGTTTGAAAATTCAGAAAGTGAAAAAGCCATTTCTGAAACATTTTTATTTTCCTGAGTACCTGGCAGGACTTCACATGTCTCTGCATTAGCACTATAGGAGACTTTACTGCTCTAAGAGGATAAAAACAGGATGGCAGCAATTACCCTTTTGCAAGACATCTGCAAGAACAGTCTGCTGTGGAGAGAGATTCAGAGACTCTAAGGTTTAAAGAGGCAGTCACCTTGTGTAAACTATAATTACACCTTATCATCGCTCCTGATATGAATCAAGGAACAATGACAGCATGCCACACCAGTGAAAGTATCTCCAACACCAATTTACCTGGGAACTTACCACAGTGCTCAGCCACATATTTTAAGGTTAATGAGGCTCACAATACACAGCACTCTTCTATGCTAGTTTGTCAAAGTTCAGTTTCTAGCTATTCTTCAATAGAACGCTACACTTCCTATATCTTTATTTACTAAATTAAAAAGCCCTCCATTAGGAACTTATTTTTGCCAAGAAATGCATCACACCGCAGTAATTACAGCTAACATTAAAATACTTATTAACATCAATACTACCACTAAGTAACACAGGTTTGCAATGTATTATCTTTAGATAGGCAAGATCCACCTTGGAAATATTCACAAGTTAAAATCAACAAGTTAAAATCACAAGTCGGTCTGTTCTGTCAGTCAAGATGGAAAGGTATTTCTGGGTTTTTCTCCCAAAATACACTACACCTGAACATATAGTGAAAAAAAACCAGGCTTCTGAACTGCTCTCTGTTCAGTCACACCCATCCCTAGGCAATTTGTCTAAATGACTCAGCATACCAGAAAGTGGTATTAGCATTCTGAAATATCAATCATGACCAACTTCTCCTTAGTCATAAGGGATACAAGCACAGCTTAGTCAGTTCTTGACGTGGGAAGAGAAGTATATAACAGTATCATAGTATGTCATGTTATATCCCTTAAGGATATTCCCTTGTCACCTGTAATGCTACGACTTGCATGGATGAGAACATGGTTCTACCTTCAGCATCAGGATACTACTGCAGAGTACAAAAACCACAGAATATACACCATGTACTTCTACAATTAGCCAGGGCGAGTTACTTATCCTCACACAGTTGTGCAATAATAGCTAAGGACATGCTACTGACAATTTATCCAACTAAGAACAGCAGGTTTCTCCATAACCTTACAAATAACACCACAGCTCTCTCAAAAAATTGTAATGCAATTTAAAGCATACAAACCTCTCTAACATCTACAAGGTGATCCGGCTGCATAATGGGAACTCTTTTTCCAGTTGGCAATCTGTGATGCCCAACACTGAAGAAGGAAACTGCATTTTGACTGGGTCTTCTCTGCACACCAGGAGAGTTGGCACTTCCTTGGGATGCAAGAGAGAAGCTGCGAGATTTCAGAGGAGGGTTGTTCTAGTGAATAAATAAGCATATTGAGAAATGTTTACAATTAATTCAAATAACCAGCAAATGTTCTAATGTGAAAGATACAGCAGAACACTTCCATTTTTAATTTTTATAGAGCAAGGAAAGATGGCAAATGCACTAGTAGCAACTGCTAAATATTGTGCACTGCCTGCTTCTACCTGCCCTGTTTTACAGTCTAATTAAGAACCATCTGTGAAATTAGATTGATCAGTAAGTATCACTTCTCTGACTTGAAGACAAGTCCTTGATTTGCAACAGTACCAGAATCTGACTCCTAACAGATCCTACAAGGATAGAGCTGACATTTAAGAAAACAGAATTTCGTTCAGAGCTATTAATTCAACTTATCTCTTACAACAAAGCCAGCTACAAGATGTCACTGTTACTTAAAAGCAAGATTTTATCAGGTATCAGAACAGGTGTTATGGCAACCAGGAGGTTCTATAAAATACACTATATGCATACCCACCACATGGTCAGCAAATGGAAACAACAGTACTCAGATACAGTGTTGACAACTTGCTTCTCAAACCTGGGAATTCATCCTAAATTTATCTGTAGGCTGCTGAGTGGTTTTTAGAAAAAAAAGCAAGGGGTTAAAAAAAAAAGGGGAGAAAAAGGAAAAAAAAAAAAAAGTACAGCTCCCAAAATGGAAGGGCTTCAATAACACTGAAGTTGTATTGCAACTACTTCTAGCACCAGCCTAAATGATTTTTGCCCGTGAGAGCATCAGTCATACCTTTCCAATAGCTTCTGTGTGATGCTGGGTGCATATCTGTAGCCTGCTAACCCAGTGCTGCCGCTCTTTAGCATCAGTAGCTAATAAAAGCAAACCAAAAGGATTCTGTTAATGAAGACATTTCAAAGTATGGGCAAAAAAGACTGCTTAATTCTTAAAAAGCACAAGACTTTAACAGTGCAAGATAATTTATTTTTAATCTAAAACTCATTTGCCTGTAATAACTACAACATTAAATCAAGTTCAACATAAATAGTGTACACTTTTTTCGTTCTGTATGCTATTTTTAGTATTACAAAATTGATTTTAAAACATCAACAAACCATAACTGCTCTCACAAATATTGTAATCTAACAACATGAAACATTTTCCTGGAGTAAGAGTAAGGTAGCCCAAATTAGAAAATTACAGCAAGTCTTCAAGGGAAGAAATACTCAAAGTTATTAGCCTAGATTTCTGCAGCCTACAAAATCAGAGAATGGGCTTTTATAACCACCATAAGGTGGCTAACAAACAGAATGTTAGGAATAATTAAGTTCTGTGAGCATCACCACGGTACTGCTACCTACAGTGATTTAGAAAACTTTGAATCAGTACAATTTAAGGACACTATACATGAAGATTAAACCCCATTCTATACATATGATGTTCAGAGTCTTCTGAAGGTCATCACACCCAAACATTATGGAACTATCCATAAGCACGGACTGTTTCTAGCTGAACAGTGCAATGGAAGTTTTGCACATAATTTTCATGGCAGCACTTTGCCAACCAGGTTCTCTCGCTTTGGCCCTGCAGCCAAGCCCAGCCAAGCACCCCCAGGTGAGAGCCAGGGCTGTCCTCTAGTGGAAGGATCCCCTGCCCAAGAATCCAGGTCCTACCTCTTAGTTTATACTGCTCCCCGCTGGCAGCATTGACAGTGAAGGTGTGAGAGTCTTCATCACTGGGTGAAATGACAGCCCCAGCCAGCTGCAGGGTACCTCTGGGCTTCAGATGTCTAGACTGCTCATTCACAAAGTACTCCAGCAGGCCAGCATCGTTGTTTAACACAAAAAACCTGCAAGGATAACAAAGGAAATACATTGAATAAAACCAGTCCCTTTTCCTGTTTCTCTTTTTTTTGGGCAGGTGGTGGTACTGGGAGAAAATACTTTCATTACAAGCTGGCACAGATGGGACTGGGACTGAAAGACTTGCGTCAGGACAACCCTAAACATGTGAATTATGTCCCCAAGATAGCAAAAAATAATTTCTTGGCTTTTTTTTTTCTCAGAGAACAGGGATTGCACAACAGAACAACATGCCCACAGAAGAACACTATTGCAAGATTTTGGGAATCAAAAATTATATCCTGAATCATTAAGGCTTAATAAATCCTTAAACTACATACATTAAAAGAAAAACAGCCCCAGATACAAAAGAGTTGAGATGCAAAACCATGAAACTGAAGCAGTTCCAGATTTTTTTTCAAAAAGGGAAGTGGACATTATGCTTCAGCTTTCACTTGAGTTTGATGATGAGCATATTGACACAAGTCACTCCATGCCAGGGGCAGCACAGGTGGCACAGGGTGGTACACTAGGGGCTAGGCTCTCCAACATTAATTTGGTTGCACTGTGCTGCTCTAGGAACAGCATTAAACAAGAGACCTGACCAGAGAACTTCACCTGACACAGAAAATCAAGTTATTCCAGGGGAGACGACATGCTGGGGAAAGGGAGAAGCCTGTTTGAGTTTGAATTTACAGTAATGAAGTCTTAATTTTTTTAAGTCGTAGCATTATTTGGCACCAAGGGGAAGACTCAGCAGAAAACACAAAGACAATATTTTTAAATGGAAAAGGAGAAAAAACCTAATGCTTTTTACACATACAAACATAGTTACAAGCCACTAACTAAGTTAACTGCTTTATATTGCCTGTGCCTTTTTTATATTCATGCCTTAATACAAATATTATTTATCTACATATTAGCTTGATCTATACTGAGAAAAGCATAAGATTCCTGCAAAAAGACAGCCTACTAGAAAAAGCAAAATCTAAGTATTATTTAAAAAATCTGAAACATGTTCATTTGGATGCTGCAGAAACCAACACTACTAAAAAGTACCATAAAAGACTTACCGATATTGCCAACCAGTGACAAGATTGGTGTATTTCATTAAGTAGCCATCAATATTTTCCATGTGATCGCTATCAAAAGAGAGAGAAAAGCAATCAGACCATACCAAACACATTTTAGATCTTCCCAGCTTCTGACCATCTTTATTCAGTCTCAGAAGATGAAATTTCATGTTCATTTTTAGAATGGTACTATCAATTTAATAAAGCTACACTTTAAAGATTTTCCAGCTTTGTTCCTAAAATAGTTTCTTACAAAAATTTAATCAGTTACTGAATTCCAAATAATTTCAAACCATAATTAGCTGCATCAATTCAACAGACACTTCTGGACACATTTTTACAGGTTTCAGGTAATTAAAGACTTAGTATGTATGCTGCTTCTGGTTCCTACTCGCTCTTCAAAACAAACTTTGTACTCCTGAACAAAATTAACTTTCACTAGCTTATTAACAGATCCTTGATCACAGTCACCAACCTAAACAGTCCGCAGCTACTCCTACATCAGTGTGGTGTTATTAATCCTTCATGTCCAGCACCCTTCCCCCTACACAGTCATGCTCCTGAACAGATGTTCTACAGAAAACAACATGCAAGTGCAGCTCACATCAACATATTCTGAAATCTAAACCAGAAGCCAAAATATCTCCTCCTCTGGCCTGACAGGAAAATCCAGTAGTTTCTCCTTCAAAGATTCAACTTGCAACACCCACCAAAAATGAGAATCCATCAAAGGCATTTGGCATGGAGACTTAGTATCACTATAGGCAAAATACATTACCACTTCTGAAAATCAATTGCCCCAAATAAGGCTTACAAGTACTATGGCTACAAATTACTCACTTCAAGACCACAGTTTAAAGACACACTTTATGATGTACATTCCCATAAATCTAGAAGTGCCACCTCAATGCCCTCACATCTTATGGTAGGGCATAATCCTACACCAAAGAACACACTCTTGATAGACAATTCAGGTCCAGCATGAGAAAAATGTTCCTATTATTACAATGAAGAATTGAAACAATGACCCAAATATCAGACACTATTTGCTTCTTTCAAAGAAATTTGTGCCTAATCTTATTTAGATTTTAAATAAAAATTTCTGTAGGTTGCAGTATGTTGAAGATCAAATGAAATTATTCAGAGTCCATTGGAGCAACAGCAACCTGTCTTGGTTGTTAAATGGACAAAGTATGCCCATGTCAGCAAAAGGGGAAAGGTGGGGAAAACAGGACTGTGAGAGCCAAGGGATCACCTCCATCAGTGGGTTTTGGTTGCAAACATAGTTGGGCTAAGTATTGGGGTAAATTCCAAATAAAAGCTGAAGCTGCTGTCTACACCTCATTTATAGATACTATCACCAGATTAATTAGAAATATGACAGTTTGCTAAACATAACATGTTATACTGTTTCATTCTAAAGGAAGCCATTTAGGGTGACACTAATGAAAACAGCCACAGAGAAAAATCACTGCCATTCAGTGATACAACACAAGCAAGAGATACAAGAATGTACTTTTTTTTGAAGAAAAAAAACCAAGCTGCTGATTTTTAATGTTACTTTTAAAAGCAAAAATATGTGTTCTAGCTATTACAGCAGCAATCAGTATTGCAGTAATATCCTGCAATGGAAAGCAGCCAGCAGGACTATCTAGGAATTTAATTTCTAATAGCTCATAAAGTGGTGCTACAGATAAAAATAACACCAAGGAGAGCAGAGGGTGTTGTATATTTTAAATGTACAGAGAAGCTAAAGGAGACATAATCAAACTCATCCTCTGCAGACGCCTCCCATTTGTTATTATTGGCATACAAGGGAAGTACAGTTTAGACCTGCTCACTGTCTTAATTTAGCTGAAAATTATGAGATTGCATAGTCATAAAAATGTATGAGCTTGGGTTTTAATCATCTGAAAATTGTCCCTAGTCACAGCTAATTGTTTTTCAGCTCTAGTGAATGCAAGCTTCACCCTTGCCTTTCAGTGAGACACTGTACATAGCACTGCACATTTGGGCTACAGCCACTGCATACTCCCATTAACTAATGTGCATAAATCACAGGTACCTTTAACAGAACCAAAGAAAAATCAGAAAGGTAAGTTCAGACTGCAGGGAATGCAGCAGACCTATATGTATGACCTATGGAACTCCATTCATCTGACAAGGGTAAATTAAACAACATTTGATTAAAATCATTTGACCTCTTTTTTTTTTTTTTGGGGTGTGACAGATGAAATAGCTGATTTTGTCATCCAGAAAATGGCACTGTAGAAGGGAGTGCAGCTCTTCTGGTGATGTAGTTCCACATCCAATGACCATCACATTTTGCCATCATCTGCATGTTCCTTTCCACTTGGATTTTCACTTTGTCTAGACCCAAACTTCTCCAAATGCCTCCTCTTCAATAATTTATATCTCTAGTCTCATCAGTCCCAAAAGTTGGGGGGTTCAACTGAAAGGCTTTGAGAACAGCACACCATGGAAGTCTGAGAAAGTGACTGAGAACTAATATTTCAACATATGAACTGAGGTTTATTTTTAAATAAGTGAAAATTATATACACTAAAGAAATCTAAACCCGCTCTGCAAGCTGCAATTCACAAAAAAGTAAATTCTACAACTGTACATAAATCCATGACAGAACTACAGTTAACCTCCTAATCTTCTTCTGCATGTATGAATACAGAAAAATATTCTCAGTATTATTTATGAACAAGGCCAGGGATTGTAATTAAAGCATTTCTTCAAGAATTTTAAGATTAGCGCCTCCACAGCAAGAGTTAAACCAAGATATTTGTTGTTGCTAAAGCAGTGATGTAAGGCAGTTACCATTAAAAAAAAAACAAAAACAAGCCCAACCCATAGAAAACCCAATAATATTTCACTAGTATGGAGCTGACAGCCAAGCTCTACAGAGCACTACAGAAAACTTGTAAAATGGTAGACTTTGAGAACTAGAGGTTAAGGTTCAAGCACTGGCTCCGCTCACAGATAACCACAGTTCGTAAAATATGAGTAAGCCTTTACTGTTGTTTCATTGGAAACAGTGCTGGCAAAACCTGTCTCAAAGTCACCAGAGTACTTCAAAAGCCTCCAAAATTTCCCACATTGGGGTTTCTGACTTCTAGAAAACACATTTCAGAAGTGAATTTGACACAAAACACTGAGCAACTTAACACTGACAGTGAGGCCTGGCTCCCTTGGGATCTTTCCTGATTTTCAGAATCCCTTTGCATTCACACTGCTGCCTACGAGCACGTACTTGTACCTATGGGTTCCTGTGTCTTTCCATAGCCAAGATGCTGTTGTTGCTATTTAAAATGCTCACCGCAGTCTCAGATTGTCAAAGGAAGAGCAACAGCTCAGCAACAATGAGTCAACAATCCCTAAAGGCCCTGTTTCTGTCGAAATTCACATGTCCTGTCAAAGAAAGGAAATGTTGCAACAGACACATCACAGTCTTAAGGACGTAAAAATAAAACTGATTTTAATTTTTGCTGGACTACTTTAAGTGAGGATACTATACAAGTCACAATCCAGAAAAAAATTATGCAGAACACATGGTACAACATCTGAACTCTAGCCCAGCACACCTACCACTTCCCAAAACCTGGGTTATTTTCCCAAAGGCTGAACAGCTTTGAACTTGACTGTCCATTTATCACAATTTTTTAGTTTATAAATAGTGTGAGATGGACTGAAACTGTCCATGTAAGCAAATGACAGACCTCTGTGAACAATTACATATCAGTTCATATTCTTCCCACAAAATTATCCCTCCCCTACATCAAAGATGTTTACCACAAGCCAGAGTTATACTTATCTACATGCTACTAAAAAACAATAGGAATAAAAGATTTACAAAGCATCACTGCTAGCTTATTTATCCTTCTCTAGTTTTATTTGTCCTTTCCTAAGTTGCAGCAGCTGTCAGTGCCTTGAAGGGTGGTCTCCTGTCCCGGGGAAGAAAGAGGACAGTGACAATCAGGCCAAATTCCCCTGTATCCTGTTTACGTGCAGCACCCGAGCCTTGGACGCAGATACTGAGGAACAGTAGTCCCATAATGACGTCTTTCAGGAGCTTCTGCCAAGACACCCAGGCTCACACCTGACAAGTGCTGGGCCAACACTTTCTCTGAGAAGCAGCAGCAATGCAAAAGGCTTCGCCACCCTTTTTTCATACCCCTCACGTGTAGGTCTCTGTGAAAGCTCCACCCAAAAAAACCCCACTGCTAGCAGTGGCACAAAATTACACCCGTCTGGAAAGCAGTTACAGAACAGTTCCAAGACTGCCCTTCAGATGATTTTAATTTTGCAGGGACCCAGACAGCACCACGTGGGATGCTCTAAGTAGCCAAGTCTCTGAAGACCCAACAGCTGCCTGAAGAGCAAACGCAGCTGCCAAAGGCTTCCCCACAGACTTGCGTAAGGCCTGACTTCAAGCAGCAGCTGAGTATGTGTGGATTTGCTGCCAGCAGGAAGGATGACCAGGAGTCTGGAGCCCATGAAGATGTCAGGGAGGGCCCCAGAAGGGGGATTCAGCCTCCAGAGCTGCCACCACTTTTATGACAGTGCCTCTGGTTCCTGGCCAAGGGAAGACGCTCCTTTCTACTGAGCTCACAGCAAGATGCAACCCACAGGTGAAAGAGACTGTCTTCATACGAAAAGTGAGCAAAATGTAAAGAAAAAGAAAATAAAGAAATGAGGACTGTAAGAGTGCAAACCAATGAGTGATTTCAACTATACAGTTTGGAAAAAGCAGTGACCATTTTCACTGAACTTGTTCATCTCTATTTGCCCACAGGTTCAATGTTGGCAATGGCTTGCTTTTTCCTCACTGGGCACTGCAAAGTGCTTATCTACAGTGCACTGACTGTCCTTTTCCTTACACGGAGGGCTAGGCAGTGGAGAAGAGAAAGGGAAAAAAGAATCCAAACAGCTATGTCAGCATTGAACACTTTGGGCATATCTTCTGCAACTGCAAGAAAGCACCAAGTTAAGCACACTCCACTTCCACAGCTCTGTGGTGCAGGAGCAGGTTCCCCAGTAAACCCAAAAAGGAAAGGCTGAAGCATCAGTTGCTTACAGAGTATCTACATCCATAAATTACCTCTGATTTTCCAAACAGATTTTGGAAGAAGGGAAAAAAACTATCCTTGCTGTGCAACACACCAGCAGTGCCCTATAGACAACTGTGAAGTGGCAGCAAAGCTCCTGCTCTTCAGCTCATGTGTTTGACTACTCAATTATAAATTTAGAAACGAAGAACAAGTGCAAGGAAGAGAGGTCCAATACCATGACAAGAACATCAACAGTAAACCCCAAGGATACTTCAGAACACCACTTGGCTCCAAGTATGTTAGCAACACACACCCCCTCATTAGATATAAAAACTTCTCTTCACATGCACTCCTGTAAATTCTTGGGAGTACAGACAAGCACTGGAAGAGCAGCACAGGCTTGCCACAAAGAAAAGGTGTGGCAGAGCCAAAATGAGCCGTCGGCTGTCCATGATTCCAGCATGATGCAGCCCGGCCTCCCTACCCCAGGCAGGGGTGAGGGGCTCTCCCATGGCCCACCCTCCCCAACCCCTGTTCCCAACACAGTAATTGTGTTGGTACCTCAAGTTCTATCAATATTAGTTCTCAAGGGAAATAATAAATCAAGCTAACCGGTTTTTTTAAAAAACATCGTCACTAAAGTTGTATTTCATTCTCCTCTTTTGAGCATTAACAGCACAGGTCAATTACAAATGAAACTACTGTAACACTTTTGCAGTGTAGCAAGTAGAAGAAGAAAGATAATTTAATTAATAAGTAGCAAAACACTGTTCTCACATAACCACTATAAAACTGATTATTTAACCACTTGATAACTTATAGAGCTCTCCAGCTCTCACAATATATCTGCCTAGAAAAAATTGCAGTGACATTCAGCTCAGCAATTTGTCTCACACACAGGTGAACACCTCAAGTCAGCAAGAACTCCACTCAGGGACAATTTATTTGTGGATTTGCGTCAGCGGAACAGGACTGAAGCTGCACCCAAGAGTCAGTAGCCAACCCAGAAGACTTTGCTGCAATGGTATCAGTGGAAAACAAACTGTAGATTTAGCCAACAACATTTTAGAGCTGGAACATACAAAAAACAAGCACCCCAAAAGGTCTGAACTCTCCCCTTAACGCCTCTGGAGAGGTTGCCTGAAGCTTTGCTACCATTTAGGTTACCAGTTTACATCAGCACACCATAATGCACAGTTTCACCCATTACTGTTAACAAAACTCAAAACTCTCTCAAAATCTAGTTTCAGAAAGCTCAAGCAGTCAAATTAAAGCTGCTCTGCCCAATGAACAGTACTGACATACAAGGCAAACACTGATGGATGAGCATCTTCGCAGTTTTGGATAATCTGTTGCCTATGATACCTGGGAAAGCAGTGGATCCTGGTAAGCATTATCCACAGAGACTGGTGGAGCAAACCTCTGCATTGTTTAGTTACTCTTTGGCACAGTCCTATGTGATTCAGCTTACTACACGTTCCATCCCAAGGCATTCTGCTCTCCTAGTCTCACAGCTCTTATCCTATCAGAAAGAGGCAGATATGTCCCTGCACTTTTGAGATGTATTTGTGGTTATGAATTTTTAAAGATTATATTAAGAACTACACATTGCCATTCTGGACTCTGCAGCAATAAAACACTGAAATGGAGTGTAAATACACTGATCAGCTACTTCAGATGAGCCTCTTGCTTTTTAATTATTTTTGAAATATTATTTGCAACATTTCAGGTTAAATATTGAGGATAATAATTATTATCACCTTTCAAGTAAGTAAGAACACACTTAAATTGTCTCTGTCAATTAATGTTATTTAAATATTCATAAATACAAGCAAAAACCTGTGTGGACCACCAGACTCAAGAAGCAATAGCCAGTAGTTTGAAGTCTAGCTGGCAAACAATTAAAAGTGGTGCAATTCAGCAGCCCTGAATGACATCTTCTAACTCTCAAGCTTTGAGCAGGAGGCTGGATTAGAGATTTCCCAGAGGCCCATCTCAACCCAATTAATTCTATAAATCTTGGACACAGAGAAATTAGGCAAAAATATTCTTGCATTAAAATTGAGGCATAAGACACCAGGAAGATTTTAATTCTAAATATGAAAGCACACACATTAACCACCTATGACTATGACCATATATAATGAGAGCAGGACCACTTTCTTGTTTGGTGCTTTAAGGCAACAGTGATTCCCAGACAAGGAATTATTCAGAAGTGCTCCTCTTCATCACACAATGAGTATGAGGTATTATTCATTTGGCACTCATGCTCTAATAATGAGTTCCCTCGTGGTTTTCTTGTGTTTGCTGTGGACATTTATGAAGGAGTCATGTACTGAACAGTAAGAGGACAAAAACATTTTCATTCCATCTGCATACAGGGAACTGGCGCAATGAATTTTCCGCCTCTCTAATTTTAAGACAGATGCAGTCCAATTTTTATTTTATTTTATTCATACATTCAAATCATGGCTTCTGCTGATTTCAGCTGCAACTGTGACCCTGCAAAAGTTTTGCAAAATCAGAGCCAACTGTTCCAAAACCAGTCCTCCAAGAAAAAGATGAACACAGTGATCACGAGGGAAAAGGAGTTTGAATAATATATGACTATTACCACAAAGGAAGTCAGAGCCAGGGTCAGAATCCAGCTCCTTTATACAGCATCCTGCACTTCTGCCCAGCAGATCTCTTGCTTTCTGATACATCTCCATGCAATGAAAGTAATCAACCTTCTCAGTGCAAACCAGGCTCTTTGGGAAACTAATTGGACAATACCTAAAGATTAACCAAGATTTTAAATATTTCCAGCCTCCTTGAAAACTCTGGAATTTACAAGTGAAAGCAAAAAAGAAAAAATGCTTACCCATAGCAAAAAGCTCCAAAGCAGACTGTCAAATACCAGATTGGCAGCTTAAGACATGTGAAGAAACAGCATTTCTCCTACCCAACTTCAGCCTGCCCTCCCCTCCCATTTCACCATTAAACACACAGAAGAGAAAATCTGAAAAGGTACAAGCTTTGAAAGCACCCTAAGAAGGAAGTTGTCTGGCAGCATTGCCAGCAGGCAGTGATCCCCTACAAGAATTCATCAGCACTGGCAGGTGATCACAGGGCACGTCAATGCAAGGTCTGTAAGTAAACAGGGGTCACTGCACTTCTGCCTTAATTTTCACAGTAGGATGAGAACAGCGCAGGAACCTTCCCAGGGTAACATAACAGCAGCAGCTGGTGCTTTCTGCTTCTGCATTAAGCATGTGATTAGGTCAGGCACATGCAGTTTGTTTTTCATCTTCTCTCTGGGGAGAGAATGTGTGTGGCAGAGCACGATGTTAATGTTGTACTTGAGTTAATTAACTGTCTGCTACATAATTACATTAGAAAAGGTGAAGTTGAAAAACACTCTTTGCACTTAGTGAAGGATAGACACTTGTAACAGCCATTAACTCCAGCAGAAATCGATTCCATGGACAGCACAAATTATTTCATATTTAGACACTACCCAAAAGTTGGTGCTTCTTCATTTTAGCCTAATTTGAACTTTAAATGAACATCAGTATGCTGGATGCCAGGACCAACTCCCACATGTGACACCCTTGTCTGTCCCACATGGAGAGGCTCTGAGAAGCAAGACAGGGACAGCACTCTTGATAGTCACTCACTGAGGAGCCACAGGACTGGAGAAGGGAACCCAGACCTTGTCACCTGGTTCAGGAATTGGGTTCACACTCCCTACTAGAACATCAGTCAACATAAAACTCCTGTTTAAATTACCCAGACCTGTTTCCCCAACTGTATCCACTTACTACCCTTCCACACCAAGATTTACTTCTCTTATTTTATGACACAACTGCTCCAAGACCAATGTTTAAATACATGTGTGAACATGAAGGGCTCACCCGCCTTTTGAGAAGTGCCTGAGGCTTTAGCAACTGTAAAATCATTTTGGTAAAGGATGACCTTAATATTTTAATAGCATAGAATGCATCCTGAGATGGATGTAACTGGTTGATCATTTTAAATATGAGCTTTTTGTCTATTCTAATGAGCAAATTATGTGAAGTGCAGAATTTCTAAATTAGTGTTAGGAGCATGACATACTCTTTAAGCAAAAAGTCAAATGAGGATAAAGAAATTCAGGCACCAGGTTTTTCAGCCAGTTCCCTCCAGCATATCAAACAAATGTGACAGAACTTCTAATCTGACTTCTAGTAATAAAAAGGAAAATGCAGAAATAAATTTTGAATTTCACAGCACCCACTTGACAAAATCATCTTTTCAGCACCCCATATCATATCTCAAAAGACCAGCAACAAGTCAGAAAATGAGCAGCATGGGCTTTCTGAATGTCACACAGTGCTGAGGTATCTCCACGCATCACCAGAAACAGAAGCAAGGAAGATCAGGACTCACTTTGACACAGGCTTGGCATTAGAGCCACCAGCCAACTCAAAAGATGCCAGCACAAACATCATCTCCCTTGGGAGCTGGCACCTCAGTGTGACAATGCCAGCAGGTTCTTAAGACAGTGGGATACTGAGGAAGTGAGGTGGGCTGCAAGAGCAGGGGGAAATCAAAACAGGAGCAGCCCTTGCCAGACCTCCCACCTGAGAGTGACAACACTAAATTACAGTGTCTCTCTCCCTCTGCAGCTGTGCACCTCAAAGAAGGGAGTTACAGTTATTGATTCCAGCAAATAAACACAAATTCCACCTAGAATCTCAAAGAATTTTGTTTCAAGCAATGCAAAAAGAAAATCCAGAACAAGGGAGATGGGAATAAAAAGGAAGCACTAGGGGCACCAGTGTTAAAGAGAACTGTCCTAGGATGACACTAACACTTACATGAAGGTTTGAAAAGTTTATTTTCTTCTACTTATCAAGCAACAGGGAGTGTAGCTTAAATTCTGGCCTGCTCTCAGGAGCCAGTTGATTAGGTCAGCTCACACACCCTACTGAAGCCTAAGCAAGGATTTGATATCCCGACAAGAACAGAGGACTAGCAAGGGAGAGGTTGGCAAGTGCTGTCAAACACTGAGCTGCCATTATCTCCTGTATCTGTTTCTACCAAGCTGGTTCCAGCTTTAAAGACCAAGCAGATGAAGTTTATCCTCCCAAGATCAAACACTTCTTGGAATGTGACCAGAAACACTGAGAAATGAGGAACACTCAGTTCATCTTCCTGCAACTAATGTGGTGACACCCCCAACACAAGGATCAGTATTGTATCACTTTCAAGACACTTCCCTTTATTACTGCTAATTAGATCATTTTTGCAAGATAGCAGGAAGGAAAATCAAACACTTCCACAGCCTAGCTCAGTTTCACATGCTTTGCTTCTATGTGTTTGAAGTGCAAAGCATTGTTAGTCATCCTTGACAGTAACTGGGATCAAACTTAGAAATGAGCATTGCCTTTAAAACACATTTCCTATTGGATCATTTTATGAAAAAGTGTCCATGATCATCTCAAAATGAAGAATTAAAATATATTCATGTGTTCCAGTTACCAGTTCTTCTGCTACATTGTCACATACTTGCCTGCTCAAACACAGGAGATTGAATTAAGGTCAGTAACTGTTTACTAGCTTTTTTTAGTATTTATGAAGATGCTTGCATAGTGTCAACGGAAAAACCTCTAAAAGCCACAAGACTGGCAACCATTTCACTTGTTTAAAATTTGTTATCTATTTGCATTCGATACCAAAAAATATTTAGTGTTACCCTTTGGCAAAACTCTCTGCTCTTCTCAGCCTCTTACTCCAGCCCAAAGCCACATGGAGTAATTCTGCAAGAGAATCTGTCTTAACTTAATAAATTAACTAATGACAAGCAGAAGCCACCCAGCATGAGGAACCCTCTTAATGGCCATTGTCATACCTAGCAAGGAAAAAAAAAAAAGGGGAAAAAAAAAATACTACCAGTCTAGGAAGTTTACTCCTTGAAGCTACTTTCATCCAAATGGTTTACTATACTAACTGACAACTGTGAATAACCCTGCAGCACTCAGGTAAGCTCTCAGGAACAGCTAACTAAGGGTAACTCACTTCCTTAAACAAAGAGCAAAAGACACAATCTGTAGCATTTTATAACTATATGTGGCTAAGTCCATAGTGAACAGATGCTAAAACCATTTGAGAAATAAGGAACAAAGGCAGCTATCTACAAAAACACAAGCAGAACTGAAAAAGCAAATAGGTTTTGAAATGAAAGCTTCAGAATCAGCAGTCTTTTGGGAAATTCCTGTACATTTTCCATGTATTTCTACCAGCAGGGGAAGAAATGCTGGGAATACTTTTAATAGCAGATGAATTGATTTATGTATTTGAGAGCAGAACCACTAAGAAAAACATAAGAGGACAGCACATTAGCATGTCTCCAACTGGGAAAGACAACCTTGTTTCTCTTGTCAACCACAATACTTTGAACACTTCATTTTGTAGATAAATAAGAACCACTGATTGCAAGTAATTTCTCTCAAAATTATCTGAAAGCCCCTCAAGCCAGGCTGACAGGACTTGTTACACTTCTCTGGCACATATTCTGGTCAGCTCTGCATTCAGTTCATAGAGATAACTGCTTTCTAGTTGTGAAATTTTTAAGTTATTTGAATGACTACAAATCACATGTCACAGAGGTACTGGCCCAACCTGTCTCCTTCCTCTCACTGCTTTGAAACCACTCTTGTTCATTTAACCCAGAGCAAAGCAAAAACCAAATGAAGACAGTCATGAGTTAAGGCAGAATTGCTGAGTGCAAGTAATTCTTTTTATGGGTAAGGCTGTACTTACTTCACAGCTTGGTTACTGCTGAAAATAATTAAACTGTTACAATCTTAAACGAGTATATGAAGTAATCTTTTAATAATCTGAAGTTATTCAGAAGTCTTACCTCCTGGTAACTGTTTCTCTAAATGAAGACAGGGTTAAAGAATTTAGTGTGCAGCACAGGCTCTGAGCCTCTCTCTATCTACTTAAATGCAAGTTAACAGTCAGGCTGCTCCTGACCCCAGTGAGGAAAATGAAGCCAATGGTTGGTCATTCTCAGACACACTCTGACCTGATAAAACATCCACAAGAAAACAAGATCATTTCCTGTCAGATGGCTAGAAGAGCAGTTTCTCAAGAACTCTTTAACTTCTATTAAGTAAAAAAAAAAATCTTCCTACCCTCAGAAGAAACCAATCCCTTACAAATATCAGAAGAGGCACTGCTGTACTGGCTGCCTAAACTCACCAGGTACACAGGCTACAAGCAGGAAGTCTGACAGGAGATTCAGCTGTATCTCCACATCATCTGAAGTGTCTGGCAGCCTCTGGTTGTCTCTTCTCCACTATGATAGACATCTGATCTAACTCTGTCACAGCTACGTAAAAATCTCCCTATTATTCCCCTACAGAAATATCAAGTCAGACTTCCTGCTTCATTTTTTATTTTCTAGATACTCAATTTGTGCCAAGGATCTGTGACCTTGCACCTCTGTGAGAGATTCAGTTTTCATTATTTCAGGTTCCAGCAGTCTTGAAGGTTTATTTTTTTTATCTATAATCTTAATTTCCTACTTGGAGCATTCGAGTATCAAGTACCTGTTGTCCCACTGTCTGACAACTCTGCTATAGCTGTTTTGACCAGATGCTTCACCAAACAGTGAGCTAAACTTCTGCACCAGATGTGGTCCATGCAGAGCAAGTACTTCAGGACCCTACTCCTGCCAATCTGTGGGACCACACGTTGCTCATACTCTGTGCTATGAAAGCTAAAGATCAAACTTCCACCAGAAGTTCCCAGAAAATCTGTTTCTAAAACCCATATGTTAGACATTGATTTATTATTGGGGATTTTGTCTTTTGTCAAATACATTTCAGCACAGAAGTAATTCACAAAGTGAAAACTAAGCTACAGCATCTCATCCAGGAGGGCTTCCTAGGAAGACGGGGGAAAGGTGATATTTTGTGGGTAATTAGATATAGAGACAAATGTAGGAGTAAATAATTGATTCCCAACAGAGCAGAGATTAACAGTGAGGTATCTCAAGTGTCCACAATAATAGAGTAAGTACATTAAATTTCTCCAAATGACCTAGAATGAAAAAGAAAAATAGCACCAAAGTATTAGAGCAAATTAAACAAGATATTGATAGCTACAAGGAATAAGGACAGGTCCCACTCAGAGCTGTCGAGCCACAAAATGGCTAACACTCAGATTCGGTTCAATTTTTGTCATACAAGCCACAGCACTGAAAGAAGAAACAAAACAGTTGTATGGATAATTTTAAAAAGTGGAATTTCACTGCACAGCACTGACCAGTGACCATCATCCCAAACATAGCATAGCTAAAAAGACATCCAGGCAAATCAGGCACCTCATCCCTTCCACTGCCTCCAATTCCACATAAAAATATAAAATATATCCATTTTGATTGCATAAACTAACTCTTGTGTTTCATATGGACAGTAAGAGCACGCTTAGTTACAGTAATAGCAACTTTCATTAGAAAATTCAGTTCTACTTGAATCCAGAGTTTAAAAAAAAAAAAAAAAAGTTT
The DNA here is from genome assembly GCA_013399195.1 of Dicrurus megarhynchus. NCBI lineage: Eukaryota > Metazoa > Chordata > Aves > Passeriformes > Dicruridae > Dicrurus > Dicrurus megarhynchus. The sequence goes on from VXAD01009653.1 coordinate 303,091, forward strand.
AAAAAGCAGCTGGGAGCAGTGATTAAAACAGCAGATAGCTACACCCGACAATTAGCTTTCCCTTCTTAACAGCCTGAGATATTCACCCTGAAATCACCACTTTTCTTTCTGGCACTAGTCACCAGAAAAGTAAATTACTCATGACCCAGATTCTCAGCGATGACCGAGCTGTTCGCTCCCTATGAAAAGCACCAGGGCGCTCGGTGCCTGCACATCCCGGGCCTGGGCGCTCGTTGTCCCCGGGCCGTCCCCTCTCCCTCCGTCCGTCTGTAGCACGCTCCGGCTCTGCGGTCTCCACACGCAGGAAACAGCAAGCCAGTCCATCTGGGCTGGCAGATGACGGCTCTGGAGAGTCTCCATTTGAAGGAGAAGTGTGCAAACTTCACAGAACAGCAGCATTTTCAATAGCAACATGGCAGAACTCCAGCCAAGGAGGAGAGACCCGGGAGCAGAGATTCGGAAATCTCCCAAGCGATGCTGTAGAGCCCGCTACCAGCGTGTGAGTGGGAATGTGTTCAAACAGAAAGCACAGCAGAAAAAAAGCATATGGAAACCCTCAAGTCTCCCGAACACACAGGCAAATAATTCAAACTAATGCCGTGTGCTCGGCTTCTCCGGCTTTCTCTGCTCCCTTTTGCTGACTTGCTGAACCTGAGTAATCACCCCGATTTATGCTAAGCACAGCCGTTCTTAAAACAAGTTAGATAAGACTGAAACTCCGTGCACACTCAGTTTTGCTAACCGCAACTAACAGAAAGCATCAGTAAAAAAAAAAATTAATGACTGCCATTAAGTTCTTAAAGAAGATCGAGAACTCGACACAAAGTTTGCCTTTTTTTGGAAAGGCTGGAAAGCGGCGAAGCGCCTCCAACAACTTTAAACCGATCTCCACGTTCTGCGAGGGGAAAAGAGGATCTGAAAGGCAGGAGCAAAGGCACATCATCCCCCGGCAGCTTTGTGCTGATACAGGAGAACGGGAGCCGCCCGCCCGCCCGCGGGCACCACAGGGATGGAGGGCACAGGGAGAGAGAGAGCCGTGTCCCCCGTGCCGCACCCCGGCGGTGCCGGGGGGGCTCCAGCGCTGCCNCGCCATCTTTAGTGCGGGCAGCGCTCACGAACCCTCGGAATCGTCTGAAACTCGCGTGTCACGTGAAAAAGGGGAGATTTCCTCAACACGTTAATGTTTCGTTAGGCTGTCAGCGCCTTGGGAAGACTCGCGTTGACGGGTTAAGGAATAACAATAAAATTGTGGCAGGGTAAGGGTCGAGGATTGCCGGTGATAGTATCTAACCGCAAAAGTGTTCAAAGCAGTAACCCTAATTCAAACCAACATACTAACAAGCTCTAATCCCTAACAAAAGTTAGGTCGAGGTAATCATTCAGCGCTCACGGAGTACGGTTCTTACCCCATAGGTGTCCCTGGGGGGGTGAAGGCAGGTGCACCCATCGACATTGTAACTTCTGGTACACCCAGAAGTTACAATGGAGTCTTCCCTAACTTCTCCCCATTTCTAAACTTATATACTTTCATATTCTTATATTTATATTCCTACCTTATATAACTTTTACACTATTTCTTCACATTCAAGTGGAGCTTGAGTGACTTTAGTCATACGTCTCAGTGAGGGATGGTCACACCTTGGGGTGGGTATCAGGATAGCACCAGCGATAACCTTGGGATGGAGATATGTTTCAGTCCAAGGAGAGTGATTTCACCAGGGTTGCTGATTCAACGGTGGGATATATTCCTTTATCTCCCTTGGTTTTCAGCAAGAAAGTACCACGGAGTTCCCTCCTCTGCAAGGAGCCTGGCCGCAGTGTCTCCACTCCCCTCCACCCTCCGTTTAGTCCTCCTTAGATTGTGTGTGGAGGTCGGGGATGCTCACCACATTCCATACGGGGAGTAGCAACCATATTTTCCACTATAATTCCCATACAGTTATTTTCTTATCTCCAGTCATCTTCCCACATAAGGGCTACAGGAATTCTCCCTGCAAAATAATGGCAGGCTGAGAGGAGTGAGGGATCTGAGCTGTGCCATACAGGAGGAGGGATGTGACAGCTGGGATCTTGCTGTCACAGAGACCCACAGAGCAGGGTCAAACCAACACTTCCTGCACTGAGCAATGCCCCAACATGGCCTCGAGAAGAAACACATATTTTCCTTCTATTCTTTCTCCAGGTACTGCATTTTTCTGTCATGGAATGCCATCATATCTAACTGGAAGAGATTGGTCTGGTTCTGTGAAATCTTTCAGGCCAGGCATGGCTTTTGGCCAACCCCAACTTCACTGACTGCAGCTGCGTTATTTCTTAAAATTAGGGGCAGAGGATCCTCATTTTGACTTTAATCAACCTGCACATGAAGAAGAGGAAGGCAGAACCATTTACTTTATCACATTTTTTTACTTACAGTACCCCTCTGGTAGCAGCTTTTTACCCCATGAAAGCTGCCCTGGCTTTCCTATCTCCTACCAGCATGTTTCAACTTTTCCAGTGACATTCAAAACGCCTTTGCCTTTGGCCAGCAAATGGTGACGGCACATTATGAGCATTGTGTCTTTAAAATATATTTATAAACTTTAATCTGGTTCTAAATTATCACATATCCATCCCTCCCTGCCAAGCATACACACAATCTCCACCAGCAGACCAGTGCAGATTGCCTGTTGCATCTGCACCTAGCATCTCTCTTACAGAGACAGGAGATATTACCAGTGCACAGACTGGTAAAACTGACCACTTCTGCCTTTTTAGGACCATGCTTGTCACTGCAGGCAAAAAAAAAAAGGTATATTTTTCCCTGCATTTTTCTCCTATGGACACACAGGTGAACAGATCAGCAGAGCAACATAGTCTATCAAAGAAAATTTTGGCTAAAACTGCACTCTTCTTGCCCTCCAAACAAGTCACTTCGGACTCTGCCAATCACTTGAAACTTTAATTGAAAATATAATATAATTGCATGGTATCATAATGGATGCCAATAACCCTGAAATTTTCCTGGGAAAATTTGAAGCAAAAAGCAACTCAGGCAAGAGTTCCCCTTGTGTGCTTTATTTCCCCCCTGCTCAAGGACAACCAGTCCCAGCACAGACACAGCTTCACCCATGCTAGACCTTTGTAAGCCTCACAGATGGTCAGTAGGATGTTCCTCCACCCAGAACACCTCCAACACCCCAGACAGGCCAGCAATCCTTAGTGCATATTTCTGCAGCCCCTCAGTATTTGGTCCCTGAGCATGGTGAGCTCAGGTTTGCTTCCCCCATGCATTTGCTTTTTTCTCTTTAAAAAGGTGCTGCATGTGCAGTACCAGAGGCTCTCGTAAGATGGCATTGACAAAATGCTGAATGGCACAGAAAGGCTGACAGCTCAACCACGTTTGTTAAGGGCTTACACAGCTCCAACTGCCTTTTCTCTTTAGTTTGGGGTGTTACTAATTATAACTTCTGCTCAGTTCATTGCTCTCAGCCTCCTTCCCCCGTTATAATTTAGTGGCTCAAAATGACACGGATCCCACCCTGGCCCTTGGGAGAGCAGCAGAGGGTGAGTGCTGGGACTCCACAGCTGTGCCCTGCCTGCAGCCTGCCAGAGTCTCACCACTGCCTGGGATTCCTGGGTCTGGAGGAGATGAGGAAGAGCTGCAGATCTGGAGGAGGAACTCATGAATAGGATAGCAAATGTTTATTGACATTTGTCAAATCGAATCCTTGTAGGCCTGAATATGGCTACAAGATGAAGTAGATTGTATTTTATCATAACTGAAGCAAATTTCCCACAACTAATCATTCTGTTAATTTCAGGAAACTGCCCAGGATCTGATCAACACCAAAACAACTCTTGTTTTTTCTTTCAAAGTTTATAGTCTGGCTATGCATAGAATCATGGAATGGCCTGGGTCAGAAGAAACCTTAAAGTTATCTTTTTCCACCCCACTGCCATGGGCAGAGAAATCTTCCATTAGATCAGGGTGCTCAGAGTTCCATCCAACCTGGCCTTGGACACTTTCGGGGGTGGGACACCCACAGCTTCTCTGGGCAATCTCTGCCAGTGTCTCACTACTCTCTCAGTAGAGAATTGGTTTCTAATATCTAATCTAAACCTATTCTCTTTCAGTTTAAAGCCATTTAACGTGCTTAGAATTTCTTCAGATAAGTATTGTGTCTTCAAAGCAGCGAAGTTCAAAGGGTAAAAGTTCTGAATTTCAGCATAGGTTTCATCACCTGCATGCTTAAAATAAAAGTGCAAATTAGAAAAAAAAAAAAAAAATATATATAATGATACAAGTTTTTTATCACTCTCTTGTTGGTCTAATTCAGGATTTCTTTTCCTGACTTAGTATCTTAGAATGAGACCAAGTTTAACTGTCTTAAATCTGGGTCCGCCTCTGGTAGCTGGGCCACAGAAGACAAAACTGTTACTGCTCCTGTCTGCTAAGGGAACTACATCCTCTACAGGCATATGGGGGAATGGCATCAGTCCTGGGAAAGGAAAGTCAGAAGTGCAGCCTGCCTTTACTGCATGAGAAGTGCAACTTTTCGTAGGCATTGCTGAACTGGGGGAGCTGCCAGGCAATGAGGGAATGACAGAAAAGTAACGTCGCTGATGGGGCTTCATATCTGCATTTTTTAATCGTTCAGTTGTTCTTGGGGTTAGATTCTTTCTCAAGGCAACTGATACTTTATGAACATAGAAACAATGTTTCTGTCTGGTCTCTTCTGGATAATGAACATGAAAGAACTTCCTATTCTTACTAAGTATAATAAACACCTACCTAATAAAACTGACACAAGAACAAGAAAGGAAATTTGGTTAAAATAAACAGTCTTTCTCCTTCAACACATTGAGCACATGGCTGTATTCTCCTGACCATAGGTGAAAATGGCCAGAAAGGTCAGGTAAATGCAACACAAACTATTTCACCCACCAGAGCACTTCATGCTGTGAATATATTTTGACAGAATGTCTTAATTTTGGAGATTTAGAGGCATCACTGAGTCCCTGGGTCTCTGGTTTTGCTATTTAACATGTATAAAGCACTGGTGCTTGCTTTGAACAGTTATTCATCCAATCTTCTGTAGTCTTAAGGAGTGAAGATCTTTTTTCAATCACTGTCGGTCATCCCCTAATTTCCTTGCTCTTCTCTATCAGTCCTTATGTGTCATATCCTGCAGTAATGCAGGTCCAGCTGAAAGCAGCACACTCACACATGACAGCAGCTTACATTGCTTACAAAGTTTCCATCCCTATCCACAACCCACTCACGTTCTTCACACTCACATCTGGCACCATTTTGAGCAGCACTCAGTGTGACTTTACACTGAGTCATGCTCCAGGGTCCAGCATTACCTCAACCCTACACAATCCTGATGTGGGAATGGAAACTGGGGCAGCAGCAAAGGCTCGGTCTGGCTGGCAGGTGGGAGTGTAATCCCAGTAGCTTCCCCTCTGTGAGACACCCTCTGAGGAAAGGACTGTGTCCTGGGAACTCAGTGAAGAACAGAAGTGAAGGATAGGACTGCATCTGCCTCCGGAGAGGCTTCTTTGAAACTGATGCCTGTGTAATTTTTCTTTAATGCTTCTGTGTGCAGAGCAGCTTGCCACAGCTGGGAGCTGTCATCTTCACCGTGCAGCCATGGAGCTGCAAAAGTGTCAGAAGCATCACGGCTCTGCAGCCACCACACAAGAGCAAAGCCCGCACCACCCCACCCCTCTCCACACCGGCAAACTGCTATCAGCACACTCACACTGCCTTTTGTCTTTCAGACCTCAACAGCCACTGGTTCTGCCCACCATCCAGCCCTGCCACCTGGAACCCTCAAAGCACTTACACTCTCCTGGAGGACTTCCAACTCCCCACACAGAGTAAAGCTTGTCCTAGAGATGCAGCTCAGCAGCAGCAGCAGGAGATAACCATGTTACAATCAGAGTTGGAGACGTTTCCGTAGCCACACCATTGATGAGCCCCATGTTTCAATCCCTTTTCCTGCCCTTGAATCCCTTCCCAGCATGCACAGCTTCAGTCTGGCAGTGTGATGGAGCTGCTGCTGACAGCTGGATGTGTGTCCTGGGTCTTTTCCAGGTGCCAACCCTCTACTTGCTCAAACCCTGCTCACACAGGGATGTCTCGCTGCCCTTTTCTCTCCAACTTGGGAGCAGGAAGGGAGCTCGGGGTGTTGCCTCACAGGCCACTGGGGCTGAGGGCAGGCTGTTCTAGTGCACAGGGCAGCAGCTGGACCCTGTCACCTCTGTCTGGTTCTTCTGCACCATGGGAGGGTTTGCCTTCTGCCTTGCCTCAACAACCCCCGGGTGACTCTTCTCCCTGAGCTCAAGATCTTTTCTGCTGTGTCATCCACCCAAACAGAGTAAGAGGAGCTTGCTCCAGATATTCCCCTACTCAAGCTGTTTGTGTGGGGAATTCTGGAATTCAAAGCCACACTTTTGTCTGCTTAGGGCCTGATTTCTTCAGGAAATGTAGCCACATATGAGTCCATCACAGAGGAGTCAGCTCTGCAGCACTGTGGGACTACCCAAGTGGTTCTCTGCAGGGGAGAGAGTGAGCAGGCACCAAATGAGCCGAGCTGGCTCACCTTCCATGGACTTGCTGCTGGGAGAGGACTCCGAGGAATGCACATGCCGTTATCACCCCCCTGGGTCCCTGTGTGCTCATCAGGCACAGGGGGGCACGTGCTGTGGTTCTGGTTGAGGGGCTTCCCAGCTTTTTCATCCATCTCATGGCCATCTCCAGCCTTTCTCTAGAGAATTTTTCTGCCCCACACTATGGCACAACACGGCACTGCTGCCTTCAGCTGTTCTGCAGCTCACTGTTAGGACTCCTTTCCTCTGTGATTCTCTATATACTGAAAAACTACTGTGTTTTTATTAATGTGTCATCTAACCTTAAGAGCCGCTGAGTAAGTTCAGCTCTCAGCCCTTTCTCCCAGATGCTTTTCTGTGCCATGCTTTACTCCTACACACTTTTCCTGCATGGTTTCTATGGCAACATGTGTATCTCTCCATCTGCTGTAGATCTCCATTATCATGTTTAGATGCTTGTTATCCCAGTCACAAGTGCCATTTCCGGGTGTATCAACGTTAACAAGTTCAGTTATTCAGTAATTTCTGCAGGTAAAACTACATAGTCCCTAATTTGACTGCTGTGTTTGCATTTAAGCTCTGTTTGAGGGATACTGATACCAAGCTGTTCTCATCACCAAATCTTCTACTTCTACCTGCACACTCTAGCCAATTCTGGATTTACTTCCTAATTTCCAAATTATTTCCTTACTTTTTACTGCAGCCTGTGGTGCCTACAGAATGCATATATTTGAATTCTGGAAAGTCTTTTTTGATCTGTTGCCTGGGCTTTAGATATCTGTTTTATAGAAAATTAACTCTAAGTTATCAATACTGTTTGTCTTCCATCAAATGCATTTTTCAGTTCTGCTATAGTTCTCCTGCTTCTCCTTTCTCTGAAAGCTTTCTCTGTTGGATTACAGAAAGCTCTAAAGAGTACAGATGGTTTACAACCGGCCTCTCAATCTATTGTGCTTGAATTCCTTAAATTGCTTGGAATTATGTAGATTTCTATATGGCTAAAATCCAGTCTCATTTTCTGCTAAGTACCTTGTTGGAGAACTAATTTAAGTGAAAAAAAAAAAGTTCTTCCTATATAATCTGACCAGAACCTGCAGCAGAAAATTCAACTAAATGAAATGAGTGGAGTCAAAACTTCACTGTTGATTTGTTTTCCAGATCCCATGAGTGAGTAAAAACACACTGCAAGAAGTCCATGTGGAAGCTGTAAATCTGTAAGCAATTTGGGCTGTCAGCTTTTAGGGATGCAAACTGACATTATTTATTTGTACCTAATATCCTGGAAGAGTGTTTTTGAGATATTATATGCTACCTCAGTATAAATGGCTATTATTTACTACCTATAATTAAAAGTAATTAAGCATAATAATTTAGCGTTTATATATGCATTTAAAACCATGCAAGTCTGTTTAGAATATAATTCAGGGAGAGCTTATGTGCAAAAATTTTCTAGAAGAAAATGAAGAGGCCCATGATATCTGAGTAATTCCAATGCCAGTGCAGTCCACCAGGCTGTACACTGTAAGGTGAAGGTCAGGCATGGCACTTACATTTTGGGTAGAGCTGAAGCGGTAGGTTTTTAATGGTCTGCAGGCCTCAGCCAGGGGAAGGTTTCTCTGGACACTCACAACAGGTGGGCTCCTCTCACATACCAAGGCTGACATTGGGAACCCTTGTGCTAAACTCCAGACCTACCTCAAACTTAATTCTACCTATAGCTTCACAGGTGAGAAAACTGAATGTGTGAGTCCTGCTGACAGCAGCCCACAAGGCTTGGAAAAAATAAAAAAACAAACCTCAATTTTGAGCTCCTCTTTCCCTAAACTCCAAAGCCTGCATTCTTTAAGATGCCAAGGAGCAATGCTATCTGATCATCACCCCAGGGAGTGCAAAATTCATATTCTGCTTTGCTTTCAAGTAGTCACAAGACAGAAGAGGCTTCTTAAATCTTACTTCTCTCCAAAGAGATCAGATGAAATAAGGCTGAGTATTACCAGTAGCTCCAGATGCCTGCATAGGATGTGAACTGTGATGCAGACAGTGCAGGACATCTCAGGAATATGCAGAAAATCTAGTGAAAAAAAGGAGACAGGAGTGATATGCAGAGAAAACTGTCATTCAAACATCCAAAATTAAAGGTACGACTCAAAATCAAAACAAACCAGACCTGCACAGGAAAGGAAAACAAGGACATAAAGGGTTTACTGCATGATTGCAAAGGAAATTAAGAAAAGCATTGCCCATAACAGCAGCAGGGCAGATACCTAAAAGCTAAAGGATATATTGCTTCAGATAAGGAAAAAAAATGTAACTAACCCCAGAGAGCAGAGGCAGCACACTTAGGCTAAAGGGCATGGATATGGAAATTATTGTGTAACACAGCCACAAAACTTGAGGGCTCTTTACCCTTCACTTCTGAATACTGAATATTCTCCATCAATGACATCTTTAGGCTTTTTAGAGCAAATGTTAGCCATGAGTAACAAAAGACATGAAGGGAAGCAGAAAATGGGTTAAAGTGTAAATTAGGCACATTATATGCAGACCAGCTCAATGTCTTCTGTTGATAAGATAATGGTACATCAGAACAAAGGAAAAATAATAAATCTTATCAGCCTGGACTTTGGTAAAGCATTTGATTTGGTATTACCTGGATAATCATTAGTTAAACTCAAGAAGATGAGGATTAACATAAACACTATAAAATGATGAAGGAACAGAACTGGGAGTGAAAACTGCTGATGGGTCTGAGAGCAAAATTATAGGAGTGGAGTAATCAGTAAATCTGAGTAATTTCATTAGTTAGCTTGATGCAAAAAATTATGAGTGAGGTAATGAAATTGCTAACAACAAAGTTAGGAGATATTTTCAATAGAGAGGAAATCCTAAAGGAAGAATTATGTAATTAATATGCCCTAATAACAAACATGGGAAGAAATGTAACAGCATATAATAAAGGGATATGTACTGAGAGATTGGTAACTTTTCTGCTGTAAATTAGAATTCATCCACTATGGGCGACAGAAGAGGAAGAACCATGTGTGTGGTGTAGTACTTAGAAAGATAATGGAGTCTTACATGAAGCAAGCCCTGTATTTTCAGGAGCAATAAACAAATAGATACAAAACACTGGGTAAAATTCAGCTGAAATTTTTGGGCATCATTCAGGTTATTGGCATGCCTGAATTTGTCCTGGAACAGGTACAAAGAAGTGACATCCAGATAATCAGAGGAATAGCTAAGAGAGCATGTCTTGCTGAGCTTGGCAAAATGAATGGTGAGATGGGATCTGACTCCTCTCTGTAAATACATTTGAGGTTGTAGTTAGGCAGGGGGGGAGAATAAGCACCAGGGAAGAAGAATCATTCACATTTGTAGACAGCACTTGCGCTAGAGCAGATGGGCATAAGTTGGATATGAAACAGGAAGAAGGGCTGTCACAGTGAGAGGAGTAATGGTCTCAAACAGCTTCTCAGCAGGAGAAAAGGGGGAAAAACCTCTAACCAGTCTTAAGAGGGATACTGAGTTTGACATTTCTCAGTCACATTTTTTGGGACGTTCAAAGACTGCATTGCCACCATAGGAAGAGCCACACCTGGCTCAGCAAAAACTCGTGTTGCTGCCCTGGCTTTGCTGCACTGACAGTGAGGTTTTCCTGTTTGCAGGGGGAAACAGTCCAGCTGTGTAATCTCTGGGTCATGTGCATGACCCATTAGGTGTGGAAGATCAGGTGAATTTCGGTGGGGGTGGCCTTTGTAGAGTTGTCTCTAGCCTCCCTTTTATGCAGACTGAGCTTTTATGTCTGTTATGTACCAATGACTCACACATCAGAGCTAGCACTCCTGGGCTTATGTGAAAAACAAACATGGAGCCTCCATGGGAAAGAGCAGATCCTTCCCACTGCCTGATAAAACAACAGTCGTCAGCACCGGCCAGTGTGTGCTCTGTGGCTCCGGGGCTCTGGAATCTGACAAAGGATCCATTTCTCCGGGCTTCACACAACGCTGCCACTGAGATAGCCTTGACAGCGGAATCTGACATCTAAAACTGCGTGCAGACCACCTGAAACGGACCTTGGGGAGTGAATGCTTCCCTATCTGTCTCCACGGAGCAGTGAGCACAAAAATCCAGAGGAGAGCTCAGCAGCAGCACAAGTTATATACTTCCACAGCCAATTAGTGTCACAGATGGATAAGCTAATGTGTGCATTCACAGTCCCAGGCTGTATCCTCTGCTCTTCACAAGTGCTGCCGTATCCATCTGCCTGCTCGTCCCCTGCCAGTTTATCTGCACCCAACAAATGGTCATTGTAACCGCAATATGGAGGCCATGTAAGTCAGTCCAGAGGCCACCAGACTGATACAGTTCTCCTTCGTAATTAAAATCTTCCACATGTTCCTTTTTAGAAAAAAACCCACACTACACAGTTTGGAATACTTATGTATTATATAGACCGGGGACGTTTTCTGTGACATGCATTAGTTGCAGAAGCCAGTGCTTCAGTGAGTGTGTCCCCACCTTGGGGCCTGGGGACTCACCAGGGCAGAAGAGCTTGCAACAAGCAGAGGAACAGGGCAAGAAGGATGATGGCTACTCTTCACCTCCACTTTAGATCTTCTTCTCAAGGGGAAAGTGAGTTAAAGGGAGAAGAGAATGAAGGGACACAGAGAGGAAGAAACAAAATATGGTGAACAAGCAGGATACTGAAGGAAATGTACCTGGAACCAGAGAAAGGCTCTTGGGCCTTGGCTGTGCTCAAATTGTGCTTGCAGGTAATGCATCATCTCACAGAATCCCCACCAGGCTTCATACATGCCCAGGGTCCCAGCTACACCTGCCTTTACAGCAACCTGTCCTGGTTATTTTCTCAAAATATTATTTTGCAGGATTTTTCCGTTTTTTTTGTTAAGTCCACAAACAGTCATCACTATGAGGACGCACCAAATAATTGAGCCAATGGAGCTGACAGCCGGCGAGATGACCATATGTGTACCTCCAGAAACACCCACAGGCTTCTCCAGTGCTGGCAGCCAGCCTCCCTCTATGAATCACAGGGTCAGGTGTCTACGTCCCATGGAGCCAGGAGCCCACTGAGCCAAACTCTGAGGCAAGGGCAGCAGATGTGGTCACTACGGAGCTCACAGTCCCCCAGCAGAGAAGGGAGCCTGGGCACAGCAGGATGAGGGGAAACAGGAGTCCAAGAGCAGGAAAGGTGGCAAATGCAGTACTTTGGCTCAAAAATGAGAGAGAAGGGTGCTTTGAAGAGGAGACAGGGTGTACTAAAGGGTTGAGAGGTAAAATGGGGTCATCTGTAGGGTGCTATGCATGATTAAACAATGTAGGAGAAAAGGACCAACACTCCTTTTTGTCCTCCCTTGCAGACAACTTATATTTGACGTCCCATATTAAGAACTGTGATATAGTTCAGGAGTTATCAGCTGAATCTGGCTCTGCAAATGCACTCATAGCCTTTTCTTAGTGTGTTCCTTATGTGACCAAAGGATTTAAACCATTACTATTTGTGGGGCAAGGCAGGTGGGACCTTGAGATGTCCCTCACTGTCCCGAAGGGCTCAACCTGTGTCCCTCACAGACTCTGCCACATCACCCACCCCACCGAAACCCTCGGGGCTGCCGGTGGGCAGGAAGGTCCCACCCCACGAGAAGCGCAGGGCTTCCCGCTTTCCCCACGCAGGTCCTTATCCCCGTACATTTCGGAGAAGGCACCACTTTCCCCATTCCCCCTCCCAGGGCACCGAATCCCCCCGCTCCCAGCCGACGCTCGCAGAGCAGCCCTCGGCGCAAGGACCGACCCGGGTAGAGCATCCCGCGGGGCCGCAGGCGGGGCCGGGGCGGACCCGGCGCTGCCCCGGGGCCGCCGCCCGCTCCCGCCCGTCCCTCCCGCATCGCCGGGGGC